>CAIGQZ010033037.1:4167561-4192520 GCA_903798205.1 Danio tinwini
ATGGCAGCATAGAGGTACAGATTATGTTCCTCTCATTGATAGTGAAAGACTAGATCAAACAACAGTACAACTACATTTACATGTATAGTGATAATCCTACACACTTTAGAGGTACTAATCTGCAGTGGAAATCCAAACTGGGCCAAGTAAAACCAAACTAAAGCTAACAAACTGTACTGAATATACCATACAGTGAAGTGGAAACGTAGCTTTAGTGACTGCAGAGCAACACTAACACCAAAGCAACATTTTAAAAACATTGTGAAAACCACATATCAATGCACTATAGCAACCACCAAAGTCCCGTTAAGACAAGTAATTTTACTTACCAGCTATCTTTGAAACGCCTCGCGGGAGTCACAAAGATATACACAGGAGACCCAAATGCAAGTGAATGCCAGATGATTTATTAAAGAGTCACAACTGATATTGATTTCACCAGATATTGTGTTGAGCAAGGATGCTCACACCAAGAATACAACATGCTAAACAGTGGTAAAAGTTCATCCGAGAAACAGCGCTGTAGCAGTCTCTCACGGATATCTCAAGTCTCTCACAGATAATGTTGTCATCAGAGCAGGCAGTTGTAACAACATCAATGAAACGGAGACGTGCCTAAGGTCCAAATGAAACAGGCTTATGGCGAAGACCCTCCACCAGAACGAGTGAGAGCGTCTAACAGGGAGCAGACACAGGAGTGAACAAACAACGGACTGATAACACTATCTACAAAACACTAAACATATATAGCGCGCGGAAGGCGCAACAGCTGTGACTGATAGAAAACACCTGAGTGATGTGAGAAGTAACAAGACACGTGACAACCCAGCTGATGTAAACACACACACACACACACACACACACACGCAAAAAGAACAGAAAGATCCAAAACCGTGACAGCGGGCAGTATGCTTGGGCATTCTGTCTGAATGGGGAAACATTAAATTCTCCAAAACTGTTTGCCAAGCTTATAATTACATTACATATATTGGAAATCACCAAGTTTTGTTTCTAAACGCTTGAATCAACCAAAATCTGCATTTTTCAGGTTGCCCGAGCTAATGAAAAGAACAAGATCATGACACCAACCCCATTTATGGCTTTCTACATATTATCATCCTCTGGATAACGCTTTGCCTGATTGCGCTGCTCTTCTGAAGTAATTCACTTGGTCCTGATGGTGAATCTCCTCCAGAAATGAAAGGGAATCTTTGTTTATAAGTTTGTGGGCATTTGAGTAGTTGCTCTCATGTGACGTGTGTTTGACAGGACGGACTGTACCTCGCTTTTGTTCATATAGATTACAAAACCAAAATACTTTTATTGTAGTGTAGTTGCTTCACTCAAAAGTACAGATTTCAAGCTTTATGTGGATATATTTACGTCTATGAAGCAAGTATTTGCTGTGAGTGCAGTGCGTTTGCTGACCACAAAAAACACACATGTGGTCCGAGCTTCTCCCCCGGAGAAACGTCAGTCTATATCGACTGATGATTGGCTACTGTAGAACAGGTGGGGCTTCATTCACTATATTGACTAGTAAACTTTTCCCCATTCAAAACTATACGAGTGACACATCTTGTAGTTTTTGCAGCCACCAAGAACAACTAAGAAACTCAAGAGCAACAACCTATAATACTTTAGTAACCACATAACATCATTCGAACCATTGTGGACACTTACATTCAATCAGATTATAGTTCAGTTAAAAGTTAGCATAAGTTCCATTTTGCACTGCTACCCTTAAAACCTGCAATAATCTTTGTTAGCCATTTCTTTATACAAAAAGTTGATACATTTACTAATGTTTTTTTACACTGGAAGGATATGATTTGCACTGATAATTGCTGACTGATAACAATTACTGATTTTGTCAGTTGATATTGATTATCTTCTAAACACAGTATAAAACTATAACAAAGCAACTTAATTATTAATTATTTTCCAGATAATAATGTAAAACTATTTAAATCACTCTAAATTATTAATAGCTCTAAATAGGTTTTGGTTTACAGTATAAATGCGGTCTAAATGCACAAGACTTTGCTTTACACCATTTCCGTAACACACACAACAGAGTAAACCCAATAACCTGGCTTTGATTATCAGCAAATCAACAGTTTTCTAAAAATATATATTGTATGATTACTGCATCGCCTTTAGATAAGAATGTTTGCGTAAACATAAATTCAGTCAAACGCTGTTCCCATTTTCCTTAAACAAAGTGTGAAATCTACTTTTTTAAACTAGAAGAATATAAATGGCCCTGATTATTGTTGACTGATAATAATTATTGATTTTGTCACTTGATATTGATTATCTTCTCCAATAAATACAAAAAAACTATAGCAAAGCAACCTAATAGGAACTAACTATTTTCCAGATAATAATGTAGAACTATTTAAATCGTTCTAAATTAAATAGCTTTAAATAAGTATTGGTTTATGGTATAAATGCAGTCTAAATGCATGCACAAAGACCGCTTTACACCATTTCCGTAACACGCAGCAGAGTAAACCTAATAACTTGGCTTTAAATATCAGCCAATCAACAAGTTTCTAAAAATATATTTTGTATCATTACTGCACTGAATGTGGCCTTTAGATGCAAGTGCCTGCTTAAATGAAAATTCAGTTAAACACTGTTCAGTTTTCTTAAAAAAAAAGAAGTGAAATTTTTTACTCTGGTAGTATATAATTGGCCCTGAATATTGCGGACTGATAAGGATTATTGATTTTGTCAGTTAATATTGATTATCTTTAATAAATACAGTATAAAACTATAACACTGCACTTTAATAGGAAATAAATATTTTCCAGATAATAATGTAGAACTATTTAAATCATTTTAAATCAAATAGCTCTAAATAAGTTTTGTTGTACACTATAAATGCGGTCTAAATGCATGCACAAAGACCACTTTACACCGTTTCCGTTACACACAAAGCAGAGTAAACTCAATAACTTGACTTTGAATATCAGCCAATCAACTAAAAATATATTTTGTATCATTACTGCCCTGAATGTGGCGTTTAGATGGGTGTGCTTAAATATAAATTCAGTCAAACACTGTTCAGTTTCCTAAAAAAAAGTGAAATCCACTTTAGTTTTTACTCTGGAAGTATATAATTGGCCCTGAATATTGCTGACTGAAAACAATTATTGATTTTGTCAGTTGATATTGATTATCTTTAATAAATACAGTATAAAACTATAACACTGCAACTTAATAGGAAATAAATATTTTCCAGATAATAATGTAGAACTATTTAAATCGTTCTTAATCAAATAGCTCTAAATAAGTTTTGTTGTACACTATAAATGCGGTCTAAATGCATGCACCAAGACACCGTAACACACGAAAGCAGAGTAAACCCAAAAACTTGGCTTTGATTATCAGCCAATCAACATTCATTCATTCATTCATTTTCTTTTCGGCTTAGTCCCTTCATTATCTGGGGTCGCCACAGCGGAACGAACTGCCAACCTATCCAGCATATGTTTTACACAGCAGATGCCCTTCCCGCTGCAATCCATCACTGGGAAACATCCATACACACTCATTCACACACACACACACACACACTACAGACAATTTAGCCTACCCAATTCACCTGTACCGCATGTCTTTGGACTTGTGGGGGAAAACGGAGCATCTGGAGGAAGCCCACGCCAACACGGGGAGAACATACAAACTCTACACAGAAACACCAATTGACTTAGCCGAGGCTCGAACCAGCGACCTTCTTGCTGTGAGGCGAACGTGCTACCCACTTTGCCACCGTGCAGTCAGCCATCTAACAAATTAAAAAAAATATATATATATTGTATCTTTAATGCATTGAATGTGGCCTTTGGATAAAAGTGTCTGCTTAAATGGGTCACACTTTATTTCGATGGTCTGTTTGTTGAATTTAAGTTACATTGCATCTACATGTCAACTAATTCACATTAGATTATAAGTTGACTGTTGGGGTTAGTGTAAATTGACATGTACTTGCAAAGTTTCTTAAAGTCAGTTAAATGTCTGTTGAAGGACTGTTAAATGTCAGTATTAACAGATATTAAGCAGACAGTCTACTAATACTCAAATGGACCATCAAAATAAAGTGTTACCCTTAAATGTAAATTCAGTCAAATGCTGTTCAGTTAACTTAAAAAAAAAGTGTGAAACCTACTTTCTCATTTAATGGTAATTTCTAATTTCTCTTTCCCTTCTGTACATCTAAGCGAACAAAGAATGCATAGAATTGACAAAGTAGCTCCAGGTCTACAACTTACTACACAGCGGTGTATGAAATAGCTAGGCACCGACTGCGGGAAAAAAAAATGGCTTGATAATAAGGAGCCTCTTTCCAGTGAATAAAAGAGCTAAACAAAAACGTGCCTCATTACAATACACGGCAAAGCTGGCACTGCACACAATCCAATTACAACATGCAAATGATGCTGGACTGTTTGAAAGGGGCCGCAGATAGGCCTACCTTTATCGTTACACACACACACACACACACACACACACACACACACACACACACACACACACACACACACACACACACACACACACACACACACACACACACACACACACACACACATAAACTGTCTCTCAGAATAACACACACACATACGTTCTCTCTCTCTCTCTCTCTCTCTCTCTCTCATATTCGCTCTCCCCTACTGCCTTTATTGACACACTCCCATGGCCTAGGTTGTGTTAGCCAGGTGGTGAAAACAGGTGTTGAGTGAGTGTTGCCATTTGAACACCACTGCGCTCTTGGCTCACCACCAGTCAGCTGGAATGGTAAAGCTGTTCTTGCCGTGTTCGCATCTCTCCGCCTTATTGGCTGATTACGAGGGAGAACGTTTGGCGGCGTGTTTGTGTCATCTGCAACAGCGACTCCTCCTCAAGCTCCCATGCGATACTTTTGTTTCGTTTAAGGGTTCGCTTCTCTGCCATGCATGGCGAGGCAAGCTACTGACACGGGACAGCAGACCACTTATGCTTTAGCGACGCTGCAATGAATGGTAATTTATACAAACAGCGGCAGATCCAAGGAGAAGACGGAGTGAGAACAAAGTAGGTGACAGAAAAGGAAAATGACTTCTAAATGAGGAAGAATGAGAATTTATAAGCTCGAGAGAGAGAGAAATGGGGGGAAGTTAGAAACATATGGGAGAGGAAAATGTTATGAATAAAAATGGTTTCGCTTGCTTTTTGGGCTTTTTTTTATTTCCAGACAGCTCACCCAACCACGTCGTGCTATTTTTCATTTCACCAAGCATTGTGAGAAATAAATTTATATTAGGGTGAAGATAAAAGCAGCAGTTTTCTTGGCATCTATTTGTTGAGGAGTTGTGGTGCTTTTGTAAAGCACAAACATTTAGATATGCAGCACTTGCACAGGCCAAATATATTTGATGCTAATGAAATTAGCATGATTGGCATAGGAAGCAAATGATTACTTGAAAGTTTCACACTTTTATAAAACAAAAAAAAAATAGTAAAATAATAGTCTATTCAGTGTAGAAGATATATTTTGTAAATTTTTTACAATACTATTATTGGCACATATGAAATAATAGGTGATACCATTTGTTTTTAATAAATTTCAAATTATTGTTTTCAAAATTCAAATAATTAAAAATGGATTAATGGGGTGGGGGGTCACAGTGGCTCAGTGGTTAGCACTATTGCCTCACAGCAAGAAGGTTGCTGGTTTGAGTCCCGGTGTTCTGTCAATTTGTCCTACCTTGTCAGACTGCCCAACGCTATCTCACGGCAATTCGTTACTTTTTGATTTAGTGGCTAATTTGTATGAAAATTGTACAATCTAATTTGTACAATTTAGTACGATTTACTCATCACCCAATGATTTGAAACATGTTTGTACGACTGAACTCGTACAGATTCACCACTAAACTGACAAAACATAAAATACTTAAGTTTTCTTGTGAGATCAGGCTGGATTGTCCTACCTCCCATTCAAAAAATAGGTAGCACATTTTGATGCTGCAATATGCTACCCATAAGATTTTGCTACCAGTGTAAATTTGAATGAGGAGTAGTGTGGCTGTAATATTATATATTGTATATATTATTATACGAGGCTGTAATATTACTCTAACCTACCTAATCCCTAACTGCAACCTGAGAACCATTCAAATGTCCGGCCTGATCTCACGAGGAAACATAAGTATTTTACGTTTTGTCAGTTTAGTGGCTAATTCGTACGAATTCGTACGAGGTCAAACGTACGATTTTAAAAAGGAGGCGTGGCACCTAACCCCACCCCTAACCCCAACCGTCATTGGGTGATGAGCAAATCGTACTAATTTGTACGAATTAGATCGTACAAATTCATACGAATTAGCCACTAAATCAAAAAGTTACGAATTGCCGTGCGATTGCGTTGAAATGTCAGAACACTGGCTGGGCCAGTTGACGTTTCTGTGTGAAGTTTGCATGTTCTCCCTGTGTTGACGTGGGTTTCCTCTGGGTGCTTCGGTTTTCACTCACAGTCCAGAGACATGCGCTATAGGTGAAATGAATAAACTAAATTGTCCGTAGTATATGAGTGAGTGTGAATAAGTGTCTATGGTGTTTCCCAGTATTGGTTGTGGCTGGAAGGGCATCCGCTGTGTAAAACATATGCTGGAATAGTTGGCGGTTCATTTTTCTGTTGTGACCTCTGAAACAGAGACTAAGTCGAAGGAAAATGAAGGAATGAATGGATTAATGAGCAAAACCCAACATTGTCCACTCAAAAAACTACTTTTGCTGCTAGTTCAAACTACTTGAGTTGAAAAACACAATTCTCAAGTTTTTTGGGGGGACAACTTAATTGTTTTATGTAAAATCCACTTAAATTTGTAAAAATTAAGTTAACTTAATCGATGTGTGCTGGGACAACAGGAAGGACTTATGTGGAACTTAAAATTGTTTTACATTGTGGTGAAGTATAAAGATTTGATCCATTTACACATTCTGATTTACAGCGAAAAATAAACATAGATGTTTTACACTTTGTTAATTGTTTAATGCTTGGAAACCTAGTTTTGCTTTGAGTGAAGAACAAATTCTTAAATTATTTATTACTTAACACTTGAGGACACAGACCATTTTTCGAGGCTAATTAATGTGTATTTTTAGATAAAAAGCGTGATCTGCTATAGTTTAGAATTTCTTTTGAGGTTGTAAATAAAGTTGAAGTAAACACTTTACATAAAATATAATTGTTTTGCCATATTACTTGACAACTCTTTGCAATCAATATTGACATTTACTAGCAATTTAAAACAGTTCCTCACCATTTTGTGAACTCTAACTTGATAATAATAATAAAAATAGTGGTTCAGTGGTTAGCACTGTCGCCTCACAGTAAGAAGGCCGCTGGTTTCAGTCCCAGCTGTGTCAGTTGGCGGTTCCGTGTGGAGTTTGCATGTTCTCCCCGTGTTTGTGTGGGTTTCCTCCAGGTGCTCCGGTTTCCCACACAGTCCAAAGACATGCGCTATAGGTGAATTTGGTAAACAAAATGGGCTGTAGTCTATGAGTGAGTGTGAATGTGAGAGTGTATGGGTGTTTCCCAGTACTGGGTTGCAGCTGGAAGGACATCTGCTGTGTAAAACTTATGCCGGAATAGTTGGCGGTTCATTCCGCTGTGGTGACCCCTGATAAATAACGGATAAATACGTAGAAAGAAAATGAATAAATTAATAATACGACTACAAGTAATAAAAGCAACATGCATGAAATTCTGAAAACTTCCCAAAATTAATCTTCAGATCATCACATTAGTCCTTCAAAATCCCATTTTGGAACATTTGTTTTTTATTTTTTTAAGTATATTTGAACACTTAACATTTCAATATGAATCAGTTTCTCAAACACTACTGTGGTTTAATGGGTTGTAATGTTTTGTCAAACAAGCCTTAAACCCTAAAAACCAATTACATTCCAAAACTGGAAAAAGCTCAATGACCATCTAAAATCACCCATTCATGTCTAACAGATACCAGCATATTACGCAACACACACACACACACACACACACACACACACACACACACACACACAAACGGGAATCAAATTTGACTGACAGCTCCTTCCCAGCCTTGAATGGTGCTCAGCTATATTATCCAGCTAGATTTCTCCCTGCCCCACCCCCTACATTATCATGGGCTGTCCCATCTTTATCTGCATATTTCTTCCCATCTATGCAAATGGATCCTCTCATTCGCTTAATGGGGGTATTAATCTGATATCAGCCTCTTAAATACAGCACAAACGGGATTTGGCTGAGATGAATGAGTGTAAACGAGGAACACCACGGCATCGGCATATAAATGTCACGGAGGCCTTAGATGATTTACTGTTTTTTATTTGGGTAATTATTTAGCTCCTTTATTTATTACTTTTTTGCTTTTTTAATACCATCAAGGCTATTTTGTTCATTCGTTCTTTTGTTATGATAGATTATGCAATGTTTTCATGCAGAGTTATTGATTATCCCCTCCAAATAGTGTGCATGTGGGAATAAACTTACTTTTTAATAAAATGTCCAACATAATGTCAATCTTTGCTTCTGCTAATGTCCGTGAGCTCATCTGGAGTTTAATTGAAACACATGAGATGACGAGCAGACACACTGAAAGCAACTGGGGCCAGTGACACCGGATGAATTGGCAAAATGGCATTTGATTAATACGATACTTGACCCCTAGTAATTATGTCCTTTACAATAGACTGGTGACACCTATTAACCACAGTAATCACTTTTGCTGGTGCGCGGTGTCGGAGGAGCTCGACATATGGCCGCCTTATTGAAATAGATGCTCCGAATGGAAGAGAGAAGGGAGGCAAGGGTCCTCACATTAATGTCTCCTCATTCATGCGGTCCCAAAGGAGAAATATCTGACAATATGTACAATTATTTAGCCTTCTGTGAGCTTCATGGGAAAGGCTTTTTTTTCTCCCCCCGCTGCATTCTATTTGTAGTGCCGATGACATTCCCTTTAAAAGACAGGAAATGACATCGCTAACCTTGGGACTCACTTGAAAGAAATGTGTGTCTTTGAGACGGCGAGGCAAAAGTTGAGGGATAGTTTGAGGACAAGATTAAGGGAACAAACAACAAACCGTAGCCCAAACATCTTTGCGTGGAATGTTAAGTCAGTGTTGAATTTTAATCGTCCATAGTTTGATGTTTTATTAAGTCAGGATGGTCTGAATTCATTTGGAACTCTTTATAAAATCGCCTGCAAATTCTTATGCGGGGTTCAAACCAATATGGTCGGCTGTTACAATAATTACTGTTGGACTGTGTGACTTGACTCCTACATGCTTGTTGTGTTGTGGACTAGAAAAAATGGCAGGCTATGTTTTGCTTCCAGACCAATCAACGACTGGCAAATGTAATGACATGCATGATGTCATCAAGAAGACGATATATGGCATACAGTATGTCAATTTCTGGAAACTGAGATTTATGCATTATCTGAAATTAAATGAATAAGCTTTCCACTGAAATAAACATTGTTAGGACAGGACAATAATTGGTCGAGATACTAGTACTCAAATCTGAAATCTGAGGGTTCTAAGAAACTAAATAGTGAGAAAATTGTGCTTAGTGTTGTCTAAATTAAGTTCTCAGCAAAGTATATCACTAATACAACTTTATATTTTTGATATATTTATGCCAAGTCTTCACGGAACAGTATGTGTATTAGATATTTTAATGGGCTGCACGGTGGCGCAGTGGGTAGCATGATTGCCTAAAAGCAAGAAGGTCGCTGGTTCAAGCCTCAGCTGGGTCAGTTGTTGTTTCTGTGTGGAGTTTGCATGTTCTCCCCGTGTTCGATTTTCCACCGGGTGCTCCGGTTTCCCCACAACTCCAAGGACATTCGGAATAGGTGAATTGGGTAAGATAAAAATTCTCTGTAGTGTGTGTGTGTGTGTGTGAACGAGTGTGTTTGGATGTTTCCAAGTGATGAGTTGCAGCTGGAAGGGCATCCGCTGCATAAAACATATGCTAGATAAGTTGGCGGTTCATTTCGCTGTGGCGACCCCAGAATAATAAAGGGACTAAGCCAAAAAGAAAATGAATGAATGAAATATTTTAATGAAATTTGGCATAAAAAAAAATAAATAAATAAATCTGACCAAAAATTGCCAAACCTAAACCAGTTCAATGAGATTTGGTGCACTAGGGTCACAAATAACTTTCACAAATAAAAGTAACCCAACATTTCTCTATAAACCTATCATCCATTGCATAATTCTACAAACGCCACTGTCTCCACTTCATTTCACCACGCTTGAAAACTGTATAGGAGCTTCTGTGCTCTCATTGGTCAGAGGACTATTCATTGGTCAATTTTATAATGTTTTTATATATTTATGGTACAGTAGGTTTTCATATAACATTAATAATCTAATGAGTTTTGACATAAAGGAAAAATATCATTTTGACCAAAATTGCCAAAAATAAACACATTCAACATGAGATTTGGTGCACCAGTGTCACAAATGAAAATAACCCAATATTCCTCCATAAACCTATCATCCATTTCATAATTTCACCAATGCCATTGTCTCTACTTTATTTCACTATGTTGGAAAATCGTATAGAAGCTTTTGTGAGCTCATTTGTCAGAGCATAATTCATTGGTCAATTTTATATTGTTTTTATATATTTATGGTAAAGGTCTTCATATAACATTATTAATCTAATGAGATTTGGCATAAAGAAAAAAAATCAATAATTTTGAATAAAATTGACAAAAATAAACACATTCAACATGACATTTGGTGTACGAGGGTCACAAATGACTTTCACAACTGAAAATAACCCAACATTTCGCCATGAACCTATTATCCATTGCATAATTCTACTAATGCCATTGTCTTCATTTCACCATGTGTGAAAACTGTATAGGATATTTTGTGAGCTCATTGGTCAGAGGACAATTCATTGGTCAATGTTATATAATTTAAATTTATTTCAATAGGTCTTCATGTAACTTTACTATTTAAATGACTTTTGGCATAAAGGAAAAATCAATCGTTTTGACCAAAGTTGCCAAAAATAAACCAGTTCAATATGAGATTTGGTGCACCAGGGTAACAAATGACTTTCACAAATGTAAATAACCCAACATTTCTCCATGAACCTATCGTCTATTGCATAATTCCACCAATGCCATTGTCTTCACTTCATTTCACCCTGTGTAAAAACTGTATACTAGGGAGCTTCTGTGCTCTCATTGGTCAGAGGAATGGAGCAAAATAAACATGTCTCGGTCTTTCTGCCGAGATGTTATAGATGCAGCATTGATTGTAACTATAACACATCATACAAGATAAAATGGTTGATTCTTGTATCCTGATGCCCATTGTCATCTATGAGTCAGCGCATCATCCCTACACAGTAAAAAGCGATTAGTTACTTTACTTTTAAAAAGTGAGCAAACCCGGTGCCTTCAAAGCAACTAATTGATTTTACTTTTATCAAAGTCAGTAAACCCATTGACTCAACTTTTATAATTATGCACATAGTTTGCTTACTTAATAATTATAAGGCATCGAGTATAAGTTAACTAAACACTTTTTACAGTGTAACCTTGGGACTTACTTAGACTTTTGTGTCTTTGAGAGTTACAGGATAGTTTGAGAACAATAACAATTCAACGAATGACAAACCAATTGCAAAACTGTAGAAATTTTAATCATCCATAGTTTTTACCATCATCAATCACTTGCAAATTCTTTTTTCAGGTTCAGACTACACAAAGTTTAGTCTTTTTTTAGAGTCACTGTGTCAAATTATGCAATTTTTACAATTTCAATCTTTTTGTGACATGTCACGTTGTGGAGAAGAAAAATGTCAGACTACATCTTGGTTCCAATCCAGTCATTGCATGTCTTGTTTAACTGTCATCAAGAAAGCAGAACAACTGACTGACTTACAGAAACAAGCGCAGAAACAAACAATGGGTCTCATTTATCAAAAATTGCATTGTAAAATCCAATAGTCAAATAAATCAAATGAAATGAGGGTACAGTAAACTAATTACTGGAAGTTAAATCTACTCATCTGAAACGAGTTTTGAACTCAGTGTTGAAGTTAATGTGTTAATGAAGTGATTAAGTGTTGACTGAGCATTAATAATGTACACCTGCTGCTAACTAATTATCTCATTACTTCAACTTAAATGGGGTAAGTTTTACAGTACTCAATTTGGTTTTACAGTACTCAATTGGTTTGAGTTCTCTCAATTTATTGGGTTTTACTGTGCTCAAATTGTTTTGTGTACTCAAATGGATTAAGTTTACAGAACTCATTAGGATTAGTTTTTGAACTTTAATGGTTTGTTGCAATCGGTTTCCTCAAACGGTTTGAGTTTCTTTAACTTATTGGGTTTTACAGTGTGCATTTATTTTGATTCACTTTCAAACTTCACTAAAAACGGCCTAATTCACAACACGTTTATGTTTCATGTACTTTATACTGTATGTCATGCATTTACTTATGTCACTATACACTCCAAAACATATCTCATTAGATGAACTCAATTTAATTGGAGCAGGATTTCCATCCAATGAATTAGTTCAGCATCAACTAAAAAAAAAAAAAAAAAAAAAATACACCATTAAATGGAATTGAGTTGGTCCAACACAATTTTATCAAATCAAAGTTAATAAATTTGTATTTTAAATTAACTTAAGCTCAAAGATCTGGTAATATCATGTGTTATGTGTCATACATTTCGAAGTCTCTTAGTTTTATTTGAAGTTATCCTAAATGAACTAGAAGAGCCATGTAAGCATATTCATGAGTTACATATACAGTTGACTGATACTGATCTCAGAACTAATTTTACAACAGTCATTGCTCACTGAGCAAAGCAACAAACTGCATTTTTGCTAATAAAGCTGCAAACACCCAAAGCATGGGTGCTTCTGCAAGGTGGTAATCGCAAAACTCAAAGCATTACATGAAAATCTTCTAAATCTTCAAACTAAAGTGAAGATTAAACTCCTAACAAGTTTTTCTATTAACTTTAAACACCTAAGATTACTTCTATAGTCAACATTTCTCTCTCTTAATTCAATCCCATGCAAATCATGCTAGGAACTTCACATCCTCTAACCAGGTAGGACCAACACAATTCCTTCATGTTGTCCCAACACAAAATGTTTAAGTTAACTTAATGGTTTACAAATTTAAGTGGATTGAAAATAAAACAAAGAAATTGGCCAAAGAAATGACAAGAATTGTGCTGTTTCAGCTCATTTTAAACAAGTAGTTTAAACAAGCAGTAGTAATTTTTTTGAGTGTACTTTCTGCTGGAGTAGACCTACACAGAAAAAATGATTCGTTGGATTTACTATTTAAATTTATTTTTGACAATTGTAAGTGGTTGCACAAAAATAAATGGGCTGAATTTATACAAACAAATAAGGTTGAGCATTACTAAATTTCATTTGTTTGTTTAAATTTGCAGGCACTTACCTTAAGTAAACCCAATAAACCATTTTTTCAGAGCTAATTTAGTTCCCCCAAAATGGTGTTCTAAGGACTAAAATTGTTCCCAATTCTTGCTGTTACAAAACACCAAAAAGTGCTTATTTCCACTAGAAGTTCTAGGAACCGTGATAAAGTTCCCTATGGAACCCCCTATTGTCTCTCTTTTGCATTATTACACATTTCTTCTGTGTTCCTATTGTTCAATGTCACAGATGTAGAGAATGCCAAATAGTAAAACTGCTGATATTTCTGTTGCGTCATTATGAAGCATCCCATGTTGGTTGCCATCCACTATGAAACTATAAGACACAAAATGAGCAATTTATCCTTTATAAATCAACAAAACAGCCTATATCAAATGCATTTTCCAAAAATTGGGCCAATTTCTAGTCTCAAACTTGCATTACTACATAATCTTAACTCTTCTAATGCTTAGCATCACACAGCACCATGATATCTGACATAAAGCTAGCAACAAAACAGTCTCCAAATCATCTCCCACCCATATTCAACTGCAGGTGTCCGTTCGGTCCTGTTTGGGACATCACGGCCAATCTCTGGTCATTCATTTGCAGGTAATGATTTTGGAACAGGGCTGCTAATAGGGCATTATGGGAGTCCCTGGTTCCCCTGACAGCTGATTAATGTCCACTGTGATGACATCAGCTCTGAGAGAAACTAGATAAAAGAACACTTGTATTGGAGCGAGCAGGATGATGAACGAGCGACCATGCTAGCGACTCATCTCATTACGAACTACAGACTGCTGGCCATTTAGCTAATGTAGCGAGTCATTGTGTGCCCAGGGACCCCGGGCCGCAGGTTTGGAAATTAATGACACGGCAAACGTGCGATATGGAGTTTGACCCTGCATAATACGCAAGCATATAGGATTAACCTTGCCTTGTCAGACGCCACTATTGTTATCCCGAATGTGGCGGCGGAGTACACAAGCAGGGCGAAAAGAGATATTTATACCAATACCTATACCTGGATTTAAGATTCATTTCATGGGCCGCGGCTAAGCTGCAGAGCAGGATTAAACAGATAGTCTTTTCTTTGAGAGGTGCTAAAAAATAAACCTCTCATTGAATAGGGGAGAAAGCAAAGTGAAAGACATCAGGTGCTTTATTTTCGCCTTATGGAGCTTGCTAAAGCTAATCTGGAAACATATAGACATTCCATGAGGAAAAACATTGTTCAGCTTCATCAGCATTACAGACCCGAGACTATATATGAGATTAGCTATATATATCCACAGTTGATGGCAATCTATATTTCTTAAGCCTACTGTACAGCCATATTTCAGGTGTCAGTTTTTCTCATGATATAGATTTTGTTCATTTACAGTCTGAGTTCATGTAACGTCTGAGCTTCAAAAATTGTAAAGAACTAAACTAAATTAATTAATGCAATACAAATACAATACAAATGCTGTTATTTTATTATTATTTTTAGTTAATTAAAGCAAAGTGATTTTGAAGTGTGCAAGAAGCGTTCATGTTAAATGTTAAAGATGTACTGTTTTACCACATATTTACAGGGAATTAAGGGGTTGTACGAGATATTACCATTTATTCAATTATTGCCAGTTTCATATGAAGCATAACAATCCCTGATTTTTAAAATAATAATAATAATAATAATATCACATCCAAAGCAGTTTTAAGAGATCTCACTATTTCTATTTGTTTTACTCTGTAAACTCCTGATGACATTTATTCCATATTTTACTAATATTAAAATTTTAAGAATTTTAACAACAACACAATACTAATGTTTTAACATCAAAATAGTTAAGAAATCACAACAAATGAATGCAATCTGAAAAGACATCAGGTGTTGAAAACTTTTTATTTTCGCCTCATGGAGCTTGCTAAAGCTAATCTGGAAACATATAGACATTCCACGAGGATAAACATTGTTCAGCTTCATCAGCATTACAGACCGAGAACATATACAGTTGAAGTCAGAATTATTAGCCTCCCTGTTTATTTTTTCCCCAATTTCTGTTTAACAGAGAGAAGATTTTTTCAACACATTTCTAAACATAATAGTTTTAATAACTCATTTCTAATAACTGATTTATTTTATCTTTGCCATGATGACAGTAAATAGCATTTTACTAGATACAGCTTAAAGTGACATTTAAAGGCTTAACTTAAATAGGTTAACTAGGCAGGTTAGGGTAATTAGGCAAGTTGTTGTATAATGATGGTTTGTTCTGTAGACAATCGGAATAAAGTAGCTTAAAGGGACTAATCATTTTGGCCTTAAAGTGGCTTTTAAAAAAATAAAAATAAAACTTTTATTCTAGCCGAAATAAAACAAATAAAACTTTCCCCAGACGAAACAATATTATGAGAAATACTGTAAAGTTTTCCTTGCTCTTTTTAACATAATTTTGGAAATATTTAAAAACTAAATTTAAAGGGAGGGTAATAATTCTGACTTCAACTGTACGAGGTTAGCTAGAATATATATCCACAGTTGATGGCAATCTGCATTTCTCAACCCCTGTACAGCCATATTTCAGGTGTCCGTTTTGTTCAGTTAAAGTGATGAACATGCATGTAAATTTCTAATGTTTGAGCGTCATGAAAGTGCCAAATAATGAATTAAGTTTTAGAAAATAATAATAAAAAACGAATAGTTTTTTGCTAATTAGAGCAGTGTTTTTTTGCAATGTGCAAGAAATGTTCATGTTAAATGTTAAAGATGTACTGTTTTACCATATATTTACAGGGAATTAAGGGGCTTTATAGGAAATTACAATTTTTCCAATTATTGCCAGTGTCATATAAAACAATGTCCCTGATTTTTTTTAAACAATTATAATAATTTCACATCCAAAGCAGTTTTAAGAGCACACATGAAAATTCTCATCATCTCTGGAGTTATATTGTATAGCTACGTGTTTTTTTTTTGTTTTTTTTTTACTCTGTAAACTACTAATTTATTCCATATTTATTCATTTATTCATTAATTTTCTACTCGGCTTAGTCCTATTATTAATCAGGGGTCGCCACAGCGGAATGAACTGCTAACTTATCCAACATATGTTCTACGCTACATACCCAGTTGATGGCAATCTGTATTTCTTAAGCCTACTCATTCATTCATTCATTTTCTTTTCGGCTTAGCCCCTTAGTCTAGTCGGCTTAGCCACAGCGGAATGAACCTCCAACTTATCCAGCATATGTTTTACGCAGAGGATTCCCTTCCAGCCCCAAGCCATAACTGGGAAACATCCACACTCATTCACACACACACTCATGCACTACGGTCAATTTTAGCATACCCAATTCACCTGTACCACGTCTTTGGACTGTGGGGGAAACCGGAGCACCTGGAGGAAACCCACGTGAACACGGGGAGAACATGCAAACTCCACACAGAAACGTACTACAGTGGCGAACATGCTACTCACTGCATCGCCAGTTCTTAATCCTACTGTACAGCCATATTTCAGGTGTAAAAAAAAACATTTTAAACCAATATTTTATTCATTTATAGTCATGAACATGTAGTTTCTAATGTCTGAGCTTCAAAAAAAGTGCATGAGTTATTTTAGAAAAAATATTTTAGAAAATATTTGCAAAAAAAAATACAAATGCTATAATATTATTATTTCATTTCAGTTAATTAGAGCAATGTGTTTTTGCAATACAGTTTATTTTACTATTTTACCATGCATTTACAAGGAATTAAAGAGCTTTATTGGAAATTATAGTTAATCCAATTAGGGCCAGATTCATAAGCATAACAATGCCAGATTTTTATATTAATATATTACATCCAAAGCAGTTTTAAGAGATTCTCACTTTATCTGGAGTTACATTTTATAGTTATGTGTTTGAGATTGTTTTTTATTGTTATTCAGTAAACTACTAATGACATTAATTCCCATTTTTTTATAGTAATATTTTAATTAAAAAGATTTTACATAAAATAATAAAAAATATAACAGCAATACCAATGTTTGAACATCAGAATAGTTAAGAAATTAATGTTTGCTGGAAAAACCCTCCTTTTCAATCCCAACAAACGAAAGTGTTTGTTATTCAATCAATTGTCATTTTCCAAAAAAAAACAACATCTAAATGACTAACTTTTTATTTGAAACGCAGATGAAATGGGGCAGCATGGTGGCTCAGTGGTTAGCACTGTCACCTAACAGCAAGAAGGTAACCAGTTCCGACTGGGTCAGATGGCATTTCTATGTGGAGTTTGCATGTTCTCCCTGTGTTTGCGTGGGTTTCCTCCGGTTGCTCCAGTTTCCCCCTACAGTCCAAAGACATGCGCTATAGGTGAATTAAATAAACTAAATTGGACGTAGTGTATGAGTGTGTATGAATGTTTCCCAGTACTGGGTTGCAGCTGGAAGGGCATCCGCTGTGTAAAACATATGCTGGATAAGTTGGCGGTTCATTCCACTGTGGCTGCCCCTGATGAATAAAGGGACTAACCCGAAGGAAAATTAATAAATGAATGAATGCAGATAAAATGTTATCAGGCCTTTACAGAATAAAATAAATATATTCACATTTTACTCACCATACGTAATAAATCTAGTAAATCCAGAAAAACTGAATTTTCCAAAATGTACACATTATTATATTTAATTTTTTAAGTGTTTATTTTCTATAAAGATTGTTTAAAGGCAGGTGATTTCACAGGTTTATGGAAGTAGCAAAATCAAGGTCATTTCCCAGGCTTCATGTGCCTATCAAATGTATAAATATAATTACAGAGAAGTCTACCACAGATGTGAATCTAATTTTAATTTATTCATACAGATGAATTCTGTGTGTGCGCTTCAAATGAACTTTAAATGATTCTACATTTTACCATATACATGGATATGACCTTTTAATGATAGCCAAGCCTGTTTAATACCAACGACATGCTCAGGAATATGACCCTTCGCTCTTATTAGCCTTTAAGACTTCCTCTCCTTTCACCTTCAATCAGGATTAAGCTGAACTCCTGCTGTCGAGAGTTGTGGAGGTAATGAGCATATCAATCAAAGTAATTAAGACTGCTAACAGTTTTAGGAGGATCAGACATTCTCAGTTTAGGTTTAGACAATAATTCAATTGTAATATGGGGATCTAACATTTGGGACAAAGTGTTGAATGAATGGGTGCATTGAAGGGAGAGTTAAAATAATTGTTTTTTAATCATTAGCTCATGTGTTTGAGTTTCTTCTCAAAAACAGAAGAAGATATTTTTAAGAAAGTCTCAGTGTCTTGTTTATTCAATGAATGTCAATCTTATTTGAATATAAATACACAAACCCAATAAAAACCATTTTTATTAATACAATGCTATAAATGTCACAATTATTTACAAAGAAATGTCAGCACTGATAATTTTTTCTCATAAAACATACTTCAGTGTTTCATTTTTAGCTTGGAAATATCATTTATTATCATACATTTTTCAAAAATATATTCTTTTCTGTTTTTAAAGAAGAAAGCAAGCGTCATACAGGAGACAGCATCAGGGTTGGTAAATTATTTTGGGGGGAAACAAACAGTTTCTTTAACCCTCATTATATACCATTTTTTGTAAAAGCTTTAGGACCTTCAAAACACATAATTTTGCAGACAGGGGCATTTCCCCTTATCTAAATATGAATCAAGCTTGAAAAGTTGTATTTGTGTGTGTTAATTTGGGTATATTCTTGTTGTTTTAATGCTATTGTGTTATTTTATGAATATAGTAAATTTAAGAAGTTTTAATCAACCATGCACTGTAAAAAAATGCTGGGTTCCACACAATTCCTTTACGTTGTCTCAACACAAATCGATTAAGTTAACTTAATTGTTTTCACAAATTTAAGTGATTTGAACATAAAACAATTGTTGTTCCCCCCCAAAAAAATGTCAAGGAAAAATCAGTTGAGTTATATATGTTTAAAAGAATTCAATATAATTTTGTTTAGGTCCAATAAACTGGTAGTTATCAGGATTTCTAAGAAATGTAAATATAATTTTCTTTTTATTTTCATCTCAGTTCTTTTTGTGTGGTTAATAGGTAATTATCAAATTTAAAAAAAAAAAAACATTTCTATTTTTTTTTCTAGCTAATACGCTATAAATCTAGTAATAACATGGTAAAATTACAATAACAATCAAAACTTTTAAGAAATTTGCTTTCATTTGTTAATGAGAAGTTACTAACAAGATATGATTTAAGTTTTGAGGTATGATTTAAGAAAAAATATTGAATTACAAGGATGTTTTTCTCAATTTTGAATGCATGTTGAGGGTTAAAGGTGAAGTCCACCATTTCAGTGTCATCATCATCATCAGATTGAACTGACATTGCTAATTGAATTTCATTTATGTCCAACGAAAAAAAAAACTCTAGAATTTAGTTCTAGAATTTTCTAGAACAGAATTTCTAGGAAAAGTAAATATTGTTTTCATGCTTTTTTGTTTTTCATCTCAGTTCTTTTTGTGTGGTTTATCTGTAATTATAACTTTTTTAAACAATTTCTATTTTTCTAGCTAATATGCTACAATTCTAGTAATAACATGGTAAAAACACAATAACAATCAAATCTTTTGAAAAATTAGCATTTGCTAATTAATGAGTAGTTACTAACAAGATATGATTTAGGTTTTGAGGTATGATTTAGAAAAAAAATATTGAATTACGAGGACGTTTTTCTCAATTTTAAAAGAATGATGAGGATTAAAATTGAAGTGCATCATTTCATTTCTTGATGCCAACTATCGAGGACTTCAAGGACTACACATATGAAGAGATGATGTCTAGCATCGAGGACTACACATATGAAGAGATGATGCCTACCATCAAGAACTTCGAGGAGTACACATATGAAGACATGATGTCTACCATCGAGAACAACACATATGAAGAGATGATGCCTACCATCAAGGACTTTGACTACACACATGAAGAGATAATGTCTACCATCGAGGACTTTGAGGACTACACACATGAAGAGATGATGTCTACCATTAAGGACTTTGAGGACTACACACATGAAGAGATGATGTCTACCATCAAGGACTTTGAGGACTACACATATAAAGAGATGTCTACCATCGAGAACTTCGAGGACTACATGAAGAGATGATGTCTACCATCTAGGACTTCGAGGACTACACATATAAAGTGATTATGCCTACCATCGAGGACTTTGAGGACTACACACATGAAGAGATGATGTCTACCATCGAGGACTTTGAGGACAACACATACACTTAATACACAAATACACTTCTTTAAACATGTACACTAGACACAACCTATATGATATAAAACTGTATTTTTACCATGTTATTACTAGATTTATAGCATATTAGCCAGAAGTTATTATATATAAACATTTAATTTTATTATATTAAAAAATTATATAGTAAAATTGTATGTTTATATATAATAACTTCTGGCTAATATGCTATAGATCTAGTAATAACATGGTAAAAATACAAAATTTGCATTCGCTCAATAATGAGAAGCTACAAGTGCCCCTACTGACATTGGCCCGTATGGGTCTGACAAGCAAGTCTCCAACCCAAGAAATCAGACTATTGCCTAAACTAATGTTGATCATGCTATGCTCAATGCTTGCATACCTTTTCACTGGATAAAACCAGACAACACAAAACAGAGACATTCAGCATATATCATCAGTGTAAAAAAAACCCAGACCTGTCTATTTACGGTCATGTTCAGCACTTCACAGCGAGAGGGGTGCTACGTATTTAGTCACCGGTCACTCTTAATGGCTTCAAACCATGCAGAAAATTATTCGCTGACCCTTCACACACCTCTGCGTCGGGAGCAGCTGTAAAACAACCCAGCCTTTGTCAAGGATTATAACGGGCGGAAATCTGGCCTTATTATTAAAAAGCCTGGCGATTTCCACCCCCCCTTTTCTTTCTTTTCAGCCATCCAATATTCATTAAAGTGGGATTTCGGCACATTAGCAAAGGAGGAGAAAGTAGCCCCTGGAGACTGTGTTTGCGTTTGCAGCTCTGGCCCTGTAATTCTGTCAGACACTCCTGTGAAGAGGAGGAAAGGAAGGGGAGGGAGGGAGTGGCTCCACTTAACCGGGATTTATTACCTCCACCAGCTGCCCTCCTCTCTCTCCCTCTGTAAAAGGTAATTGCATCCAGTTGTAACAAGCTAATTGATTGCTAATTAGATAAATCAGCACTCCAAGAGCTGTCATGCGCTGACGGATGGTAACAGAAGTCATGTGCCCCAGTGTAATGGCGGAAGGGCGACTATAGGATTCGGGCAGAAATAGAAATGGGGGTCTTGAGCGTGGTGGTGACAATGCAAATCAAAAAGAGCAGAGTAAACATGATTGATTCAGCCGGAGAGGGGGAAATTGGACTGAATGGACAGCTGGATGTCTGCAGCGACTCCCTGGCCACCAGGCAGCACCCGGCACTTTCTCATGCTAATGCATCTTGGGTTAGCATAGCATTGAATGGATGATACCAGCCTAAACAGGAACTGAGACCGGGGGGAGTTTTTGCTTGGGTTGAGAGGGTAAGAATGAACGAATGAAGGGGGAAGGGAAGTGCTAAATAGGGGCGACCGCACAGTACGACGTCTCAAGTATATATCCTATATATATATATATATATATATGTTTAAATCAGTGGGAAGATTTAAATCATGAAGTAGCATAGATGGTCAATCTGGAGGGAGTGAAAGGAAAGCAATGTTGTTGGTAATGTGAGAAAGATGCTAATATTTGAATTGTTTGACAGGTCATTCATTTATTTCTCCAAGATTGCAAGGCAAGGCAAGGCAAGTTTTTATATATAGCATATTTCATACACAGTGGCAATTCAAAGTGCTTTACACAAACAAGAATAAAAAAGACAAGTTTAAAAAATAAAAGAAAGCAAATAATAAGAATGATTAAAAACAGAAAAAAAGAGTTAAAATGGGTTATAAAAGAATAAAAAGAAAAGAACAATAGTGCGATCTGTCGGATGTAGCACAGTGCTCATTCAGTAAAGGCACAGCTAAACAGATGTGTTTTCAGTCTGGATTTGAATGTGCCTAATGTTGGAGCACATCTGATCATTTCTGGAAGCTGATTCCAGCAGTGAGGGGCATAGTAGCTGAAAGCCGATTCACCCTGCTTTGACTGAACTCTTGGAATTTCTAGTTTATATGATCCTAAAGATCTGATCTATTAGGTTTGTCTTCAGTGAGCATATCAGTTATGTATTGAGGTCCTAGGCAATTATTGTATGTTTTAATGATTTAGTGAACTACAGTAAACAGTATGCATATGCTATACTAAACTACTGGTCAAATAAGGACAAACACAAAAAATATTAAAGTCATGGGTGTAACAGAAAACCCATCTGCTAGGTTAAAAAATATTTGCAAAATAGTTCAAATAAAAATTAACCCAAAAAATTTGGGTTTCATTCATTCATTCATTTTCTTTTTGGCTTAGTCCCTTTATTAAACTGGGGTCGCCACAGCAGAATGAACTGTCAACTTATCCAACATATGTTTTACGCAGCGGATGTCCTTCCAGCTGCAACCCATCACTGGGAAATATTTGGGTTTCATTTAATGAAAATCATTACACTTTAAAATATATTTATCTAAATTTATTAAAAAATTTAAGTGTGTAGACAGCGTTTAATAATAAAAAAAATTATGTGAGACAGTAATATTTGAATTGCTTTGACAGTCATGTATTTTTTTCTTCAAATATTGCAATTATTGTATGTTTGAAAACCGGAGCACCCAGAGGAAACCCATGCCAACACTAGGAGAACATGCTGACAGCTGACCTTCTTGCATTGAGGTGACAGTGCTAACCACTGAGCCACTGTGCCGCCCCAGAATTAAATATCAAATTATATTTTAAGGAACTGAAAAATTTATGATTTAAAATGTTTACTTACCTTTTGAGTAATACAGTGAACATATAGTAATATACATACATATAACACACACACACACACACACACACATATATATGTATACACATATACATACAGTTGCTACATATTCTACATATGAAGAGTTCAGATGCAAAAGCCGCTAAACGCCACTTCCACCAAAAATTTGTTAATGACATTGAGCAAATGCTTTAGGCACGTACATGTTCAACAAATATTTATATAAATATAGATGAAGTTAGATGTCGTTCTTTTATCCAACATGGATGCTATGAGGATAAACAAGAGACGAAAAAGAGACCAAGACCTTGAGTATGGTGAGGATGAATGAATGAGAGCTTCTGAAATTGTCTGAGACATCCCTCTTTTGCCCAGTAGCCTACCTTGTCTTTTATTTGCTAATGTAAGCTATTTTTTAAAAGATAAATATAATGTATAAACTCTACATTATTTATTACTTTATATTACCTATACATCTGATAAGCTTTTAATATTAACGGACAATGCACAGATATTAATGAATCACAATGTTTGTACACTACATTATTTGAATCAAGTTACTTAACCGCCACTTACTTGACATATTTATGTATTTTTAATTTTATGTGGTTTGTGTATGTGTTTTATGTTTGGTAAAATAATTTATAATTGCATCTTTATTGATTTTTCAACTAATTACACCGTCTTGTCCTGATAGGTGGAGTTAGAGGTTTTGCAAAAAAAGAACAAGTGGATTTAGCTGGTTTTGACGCAAAAGAAAATCGACCTTGTTAAAAACCAAATTGTCTAAAGTGACATTTTTGAAAAAATAAAAATATTTACTAACTAATAACCTGGGCCCGGGTTTTTAAAAGGTTTAATTCTGATAAAATTGATCCGGATTTAGGAATCCTTTTTCTGCGATCTGTGATCACGTAATCCAGCTTACTTTTTGAGCCAGTTTTTCAAAGCAACATAGGATTGGATCAATCTGATCCGCATAGGAACTTTTCAGGATCACTAAATCTGGATAACCAATGCTCAAACAGGATAGGAAATCACAATGTAGATCTATAGATATTTTAAAGAGCAACAATTAGAATAGCCAGTGTTGGGTCAATATAACTTTATTTTTATTTGAAATGAAAACACACACATTTAAAAAAAACTAAAAATAGTGTCAAATATAGATGTATTGAATTAAAAAAGACTTAATGCCAAAAACTCCACAATAGTTTCAGACTTCCTCATCTGATGTGGTGAGACCAGCTTGTCTGAGTGAGCGTAGCCTTTAGGAGGCGGATCTCAAGGCTGGCCTTGGTTTACTGCAGTTTGGTCAGAGTCAGTTGTTCCTCTGCCAAACGAAGCTGTGCTTCTGCCCTTTCAGTCTCTTTTTGCAATTGCTGAAAATGATTTCAAAAATCCGTGATTGCCATTCTTTACATTTTTTTGGTTATCCTGTTATCATTGCATACATCACTAATAAATATTCTAAAAACTAAAATATTTTTACATTGTAATGA
>CAIGQZ010033037.1:4200227-4211009 GCA_903798205.1 Danio tinwini
CACACACACACACACACACACACACACACACACACACACATATATATTCAGCTGAAGTCAGAATTATTCGCCCCCTAAGTTTTTAGCCCTCCTGTTTATTTTTTTCTCCAATTTCTGTTTAACGGAGAGAAGATATTTACAACACATTTCTAAATATAATAGTTTTAATAACTCATTTCTAATAACTGATTTATTTGCCATAATGCCATAGTAAAATATTTGACTAGATATTTTTCAAGACACTTCTATACAGCTTAAAGTGGCATTTAAAGGCTTAACTAGGT
The DNA here is from genome assembly GCA_903798205.1 of Danio tinwini. Lineage (NCBI taxonomy): Eukaryota > Metazoa > Chordata > Actinopteri > Cypriniformes > Danionidae > Danio > Danio tinwini. The sequence continues at coordinate 4,200,512 of CAIGQZ010033037.1, forward strand.
TAATTAGGTTAACTAATTACACACGTACATACACACGTTATATAGATGTAATTATAGTCACAATTATTTTATGTGAAAATACAGTAAAATCTGCAATACTGTGAAACATTTAAATTTCTATTTAATTTAATATGTAATTTATTTCTGTTTTTCCAGCAACATTGCTCCATTCTTCAGTGATACATAACACTTTAATACTTAAAAAAAAAACTTTCATAATATTTGTTTGGAAGCCTTAATAAAAAGCTCAGAAAAATGAGAGTTTATTTGAATGAGAAATATATAATAACTATTAGTTTTGATCAATTCATCACATCTTCGCTGAATAAAACATAAAACTGAGTGTGTTCACAATTTTTCTAAACAGGATAAACACAAGTACCATCTTGATGAACTACAGCACACACATCCTCCCTCTTCAAAAAGCGTCAGCTCAGGTGTGAGTTTTTGACTATGTAAACCTCAAAATGTGAATATAATCTCGACTCTAGACTGTTCTGAATGAACTCAGGACTGTTTGCAGATGCTATGGATTATTATAGGTAATAATGTTGTAAATAATGTCAGTTACCTGCACATCACTAACATTCCAAAAGACCTCAATGTATTGCCATTAGACTGCAAAATATCAGGAGTATGTATGGGTATTAGTTTTGTTTTACCTCTAAATGTTTTTTTCAACTCTCAGACAGTATTCATAGTTATTGACTTTGGTTTTATGGTTCTACAAGGACTACGGTTTCAGCTAAAAATCTACTTTAACACTCTACTAAAGAAGAAACTATCCTGCATCATGGCCTGAGGAGGAGCAAAATAACAAAAAAAGCTAGTCAGGTGTGTGTGAGAATGTCACAGGAGTGTTGATGAGAATGAGAGACTGTGCTCTGCTTTCAGTCTGTTCATGCAGACATACTGGGATCCGAAGACCTGAGAAGATGGAGCCACTGTGTTAAGCCTGGCTTATTCACAGCTAGAGCTTCATCAGTTTGTGTGTGTGTGTGTGTGTGTTTGTTTGTGTGTGTGTGTGTGTGTGTGTGTGTGTGTGTGTGTGTGTGTGTACATGCCTTTCCCATGTTTCTTAGTGAGTTGTCTAACCATCTGTGCATTCTTAAGTAAATACTTTGACAGATTCAGCTCAGTGCAATGTGTTTTTAGATTCAAAGCTGAACACTTAGGACTGTTTTGCAATTATACTATGAAAAAAAAATCTTGTTGCCTATTTTTTTGTTGAATCAACTTAACTTTTCTAGTTATCTCAACTTGAATCTGAAAAAAAGGTCATGTGAAATTAAATGTTTTATAGATGTATTAGTATGTTACTTTTAGAATATATATATATATATATACATACAGCTGAAGTCAGAATTATTCGCCCCTTGAATTTTTAGCCCTCCTGTTTATTTTTTCTCCAATTTCTGTTTAACGGAGAGATGTTTTCAACAAATTTCTAAACATAATAGTTTTATTAACTCATCTCTAATAACTGATTTATTTGATCTTTGCCATAATGACAGTAAATAATATTTGACTAGATATTTTTTAAGACACTTCTATACAGCTTAAAGTGACATTTAAAGGCTTAACTAGGTAAATTAGGTTAACTAGGCAGGTTAGGGTAATTAGGCAAGTTATTGTATAACGATGGTTTGTTCTGTAGACTATTGAAAAAAATAGCTTGAAGGGGCTAATAATTTTGACCTTAAAACTGCTTTTATTCTAACCGAAATAAAACAATTAAGACTTTCTCCAGAAGAAAAAATATTATCAGACATACTGTGAAAATTTCCTTGCTCTGTTAAACATCATTTGGGAAATATTTAAAAAAGAAAAAAATAAATTCAAAGGGGGACTAATAATTCTGACTTCAACTGTATATATATATGCAACATATATATATATATATGCTAGTGTGCTCCAGAATTGGTATTTAGAAGATATAAACTTGACATAAACATTAAAAAATTGCAGTTTGTCACTTCTGCCTACATGGATCAATGTTTTTATCACGTCACCTCATAATTCAGTTCAAAACAAATCTTGACCAATCAAATGCTCTCTAGTATCTGACATGCCCTGCCCCCTTCAAGACACTTCTTATTTACTTTTCATTTGATGCACTTGAGCTCAATCAGTTTTAAAGAAAAAGAGCTACTAAATGCCCGGCCCTCTCATATAGTTTAGTTGAGATTACGTAACATTTCGAAAAAATAAAAAATAAAATCCACATTTCATTGGACCTTTTTACTTTATATAACTATATAACTAAAACAAATAGCTGAAACCTTCAGCTCATGTTTAAAATTAAAGTAACATAAAAACATTTGTTGTGATGACTTCATTTTCAATTTTTTTACAGTGCACTTACAGTCCAGCATTTTACAGTACAAAAGGTCTAGGTTAAAATCCTGATGTGCACTGGAAAAAAAATACACATTTAAAAAAGAATTTATTATGTAAGATTTGTTATTAAAATCAAATTGGTGTTAAGTAAAAATTAAGCATCTATTACAAAATATGCACTTTATTTTAGAGTAAGTGCACTTAAATGTACAAGAAAGTTCAAGAAAATCACATAGAGTTTGGTTTTACAAAACAGTTTGTCTAGATTTAGGGTATTTTACACCTAGTTTAACTTTTTTTTTGTTTAGTTAGTTTATTTGTTTACAGGGTCACAGCATATTAACATAGAATACACTATCATATATAAAATACAAAAAAAGAGGCAAAAAACAAAAACAGATTGATGGCAGCAGAAGAGGATAAAAAAAGGCAAAATTATTTTGGAAAATTTAAGCATTTCAATTTTGTAAATTAAATCTAAAACTAGTTATTTTAATTATTATAAGTGTATAATATGTGAGTCAAGCACTTTCAAGCAACAAAACAATACAACTTTGTCTCCTGTTTGTTTGTTTACGTTCACCATGAATTCTTTGCATTTTAGTAAAAAATACATTTGAATAAATGTAAAAAATTACTTTTTAATTTATTTTTTAATTTTAAATGTATTTTGTCTTGATTATTTAATTTACAAAATTGAAATGCTTAAACTTATATGATTTATCTGTAACATGAAATTTTTGTGTTGTAAATTTATGATGCGCATGCAAAGTATGTAAACAAAACAGCATCTTTTGTACTTGACAGTGCTTCTATGATTGAGGTATGAGTTATACTGCCTATTCATTCATCCCCTGACAAATACTATGCATACAGGACAACTATTTCTAACACTGATTATAACAAGAAACTTTTTTGAGAACCAAATCAGCATATTAAGAGACAATGAGGACTATAGCTACATTTAACTCATAATACTTTCATTTTAAAAACTCAATTTATCAGAGACAAATGAAGAGTTCAGATGCAAAAACCTCCAAATGGCATCTGAAATTTCCTATGTCTCCTATGTTTATTTTAAGTTATTTCACATTAAAGGTGATGAAAATACCCTATTCATCGACATAAAAGTAAAATGACTGAACCTACTCAAAAGAGCCTGAGAAAAATGCTCATTTTAGAAGAAAAGTTTAGCTGGCATTAGAAGATTTTGCATCTGCACTCTTTAAATATTTCACCTAAAAGAATCACACTTTAATTCAGTGTTTTCTAGATGTGCTCTACAGTTTCTCAGCTTCTCACTGCAGATCACTTTCACACCTCACGCTTTCATTTGTTTTGCAAAAAAAAAAAAATCTTTCGGGGTGGAACATTGCTGTCTAGACGGGCGACATAAAAGAAGCAGCAACTGTTCATGCGTGTCTCTTCCTCACCATTGTCCCTCGTCCCCTCCGCTCTCCTCCATCTCTTTGCCCACTGTCTGCGCAGTATTGTTGGAAGACAATGCGCTGTCACTGACGCTTCCTAAACTTGTTGGGATCTTGCTCTTCCCTCCGTTGCGATCAGCAGGACTGCGGTCACTACAGAGCAGTCCTGCCAATCAGACAAAGTTCAAACATCACCGAGAGTTCAGATCATACGTGTCACATTCAGTATGCAGATCTGCCTTGTGTACATACACAGAAAAATATGATTCATTGGATTTACTCTTTTTTTTTTTTAGGTAAATGGTTGCAACCAATTTATATGGGCTGAATGTAAACAAACAAATTAAGTTGAACATTACTCAATTTTATTTGTTTGTTTAAATTCAGCCCATATCCATTGTTTGCAACCACTTACCTTAAAAAATTTATTGTAAATCCAATTAATATTTTTTTCAGTGTATAGTGCACATCAGGATGGTGAATACTTGTATTTATTGCAATAAATTGCTTTTAGGTTACAATCATGCAGATGTTCGAACTTTGTATAAATGGAAAAAGCAAGAAATGTTAATTTTGTAAGAAATCAAAGCTTTAAACGTCAACATATCTAAAAAGATTTTGCTCGATTGTTTAAGTAGCGCCACTTTGATTTGATTATCTTATATTTAAGGTCGGTAGAAGATAATTAGATTTATGTTTTGAAAAGTTCTATATTATTATAACTGTAATAACTGTTATAAATAAATAACAAAAAACCATACAAGTAAAATAAAACTGGTAATTTTATGAAATTCAGTCTGAAATATTTTATTTTATGCTGTTGCACAACTTTTTAAAGGTGAAGGGCAACATTTTGACAGCACTGACAATTTTGGTGACAATAAGGTGTCTTTAAATGTCATTTATCATAGTTTGAAAAAAAAACAATATTTGTCTACTAGTTATGCTGATTATTACAATTGAACAAGAATAAATCTACAGTATATGCTATATATCAATAATATTCTTCTAGTTTTTTGGATTTTCCCACAAGGCAACATGTTCATTTAAAATTGTATTTTTAGTATTTATTTAACTTTTCTTTTTTTATTAAGTACAATATATATATATATTAAAATTCAATAATTATTGTACAATTGGTCCTTTTCCAGACTAAAGTATTGATTCAAGTACATTGTTTGAATAATTTTACATATTCTTGCAGAAAAAAGCACAAATGTTCATGAGGTACATTATTCTGGAATTGTTCAGTTATACATGGAGTTGTTTTGTTTATAGCCTTTTAACATCAAATGACTTTAACCTTCTTTTAAATGTCAAAGCATTTAAAAACAGAGATAACTCTTAAAAGAAACTTAAAGGTTTTAAACCAGGAGTCTCAAACTCAAATTGGCGAGCGCCATATCAGTAACTGACAGTTCATATGAGGGCCGTTTTAACAGCACAGCAAAAAAGTGGAAACCTGATGTAATTGATGCACTCAGACATTTTTTCCCAGAATATTAAAGCTCTTTCTTTTAGTTTCTTGCACATATTGAAGGGGTAGTTTGAATTGCTATAAAAATACTACAAATTAATACTAGGCATAATAATAATAATAATAATAATAATAATAATAATAATAATAATAATTTTTATGTCCCAATTAATTGTTGCTTAAACAAAGGTTTAACAGATTGTGTAAGACAGCTGAATGCAGTTTGAGTAACTTTATTGACTTTACTGGCAATTGCTCTTCTCAATATCATTCTTTTTTGTAAAACTAACAGAGGGGAAAATTATGTACATATTCACATTTACTTATACATGTTCAATTTAGCCAGCAGTACATTTTTACTAATGCACATTTTTATACAAATCTTACGCATATGAGGAAAATCTATTAATGAGACCATTTGAATCTATTAACAAAATTATCATATTTGCACCACCATCATAACGTGTCATGTATAAGCCATAAAGAGGTGTTTGTACAACAAAATACACGTGGTACAAAACTGATTATAATCAAACGACCCTTGAATAATTATAAAATTAGAGACATATATTTCAATGTTTAAGTCAGCCTCAGAAATAATCCGCATGTGCGTTACTCTCGTCCGCACACTGAGAGAACCGAAAATAATCTGAATATATCGTACAGTACTTTAAATGTCCAGTAGGTGGGGTCCAGACCAGAAGTGTATATGCGACTGCATAACAATGGATGATAGTGATTCAAAAATATGTTTTGTTGGGGCGAATCTCGTTATATTTTTGATGTCAGTTGCGCAAATGGCAAGTTTGAAACCCCTGTTTTAAACCTTTAGTATTTAAAAGAAGATAGTTAGAAGAATGCTGGTTTCTGGGACCCATTGACTTCCATAGTCATTATTTCCTACTAAAGAAGTCTGTGGGTGCCAGCAACCGGCATTTTTTAAAATATCTGCTTTTGTCTTTAACAGAAGAAAGAAACTTAAATAGGCTTTGAACAAGTGAATGGTGAATAAATGATGACAGTGAACTATCCCTTTAAGAGAAAGGATGATGTCACTATAATGAAACGAATCAGTTAACGGTAATATACATTATAACCTTATAGTTATATGCTGAATACAACAAAAATGACAAAATAATCTAGCACTTATTTAATACTTTGTTTTTGAAGATGCACCAGCTATTCATTTTTGTCATTTTTAACTTAACATATATACATAAGATGGACACAAATGGAACTTGTTTTACCGAATGATCTACTAACATGTCAGTAAAAGTATGGCTGAATATGTAGCCTAAGTCTTGTCTTAGGAAACGGTGCCAGACATTTCTCTCTTTTTTTCTTCTCCTTCCTGTCCTCGGCAGTCTCTCTGAGGTCTCGCTGGACCAAATCATTTGATCTGAGGCTTTGGCTTCAAATAATTTGCGGTGAATGGAAAGGCCTTCTCCCTTTCAGCGCCACTTATCGCCAGTCTAATGACTACATCTCTTCTGCATGCGGCGGCGCGACTTTCCCGGCTAATTTATTCTGGGTCGCCTAAAGCCTTCATCACAATGAGGAGCCTCACAAAACAAACGCAGACAAAGCCAATGTTAATTTTCTTATTATCAGCCCCTTAATTATTTGTTGTGTGTGATAAGTGCTTTCAGCGCATGCGATATCAGCAATAACCTTCTGGCTGCGGCGTCAAGGGGCCTTGTTGAGTTTTCCCCTCGTCGCTTTCTCCTCCATTATTAAGACAATGAGGAGCGAACACAAATACCCTTCATTGCGCTGCCTTCTTCTCGAAACAGAGGAATAAATATTATAGATTAATTAATCCACGCTGATTATAATTTAATTATGTCGCCTCCAGAGGCCGAAGCACGCTTTTCTTCCCTTCAGATGTGTTATGTGGCAGGCTGAACATTTATAAGAGTGCTCTCACTCGCTGCCGCTCGGGACCTTTGTTTATGAGTGCATTTGGCTTGCATAAATTTATTCTGCCGTTGTATTACAAGCGTTACGTTTGTCGCCTGCAGTCACAGTCTGCAGTGTAGACTGACGTCGAAAAATGAGCGTCTGATCAATTTGGGAGCTTTCCCAATTAGCTCCAGGGTCTTCATTTCCTTCGATGATGATTATGAAGAGGAAATGCCACTGTGTTGCTGTCACTTATTATTGTTAAACAGCCCTCTTTTGAATGCTTGATTCTGATTGGTTGACTATGGAATTCTGCATATTTTTTGCTTTTCTGACATGCTAGTTTTATGTGTCTCATATCAGTCACTGAGTATGTTTACATGAACATCAATAATCCTATTTTAATGGGATTAAGACAATACTCTGATTAAGAGTCTACCATGTAAACGGCGATTTTTGATTAATTTAATCCCATTAAGGTCATAATCGAAGTAAACAGAAATCGAATTAAGACATGTGGAGTATGCTGATTTTAGTTGCATTATTGAAGTGCAGTACAGACATATAAACATTGCAATTACCGTTGTGTAGGATTTTCGTCACATTTGCGAAAGCATATTCCATACACAAACGGCTGTTTGACACTATTCTCTGCATCTACCGAGTCAGTATCACCGACACACACCGCAAAATGCAGAGGTTTTATCCCTGGCAGGCTGGCAGTTCATACTCGCATCTAATATCTCGTTTGTCACGGAGGGCATGCATGAAATGTTACTGAATGAAGGTGAAAGTGCCAAACTGCAGCTAAAGTCGACAAATTAAAAATGAAACACCCGAAATTATGAAAACGTGAATAGCGTGGCGATGCAATGACGTTAATCGAATTATGTGCTATAACACGTAAAATGGGGTCATGAAAGGAACACTCAAAAAGCAACTCATGTAAACACCTTAATCATATTATTGTCTTATTCAGAGGTAAATAATTTGATTGCTGATGTCCATGTCAATGTAGTCACTGATAAAAGTCTGTATGAAGGGGGTGCATGAATTATGGTGGAAATTAATCTGATTTGACCCATTTTTTATTTAGATTTTTTAATTTTAATTGTTAAATAGCAAGACTGTTCATTCATTCATTCAATTTCCTTCAGGTTAGTCCCTTATTTATCAGAGGTTGCCACAGTGGAATGAACAGCCAACTATTCCGACATATGTTTTACGCAGTGGATGCCCTTCCAGCCACAACCCAGTCCATACACACTCACATTCACGCACTCTTAACACTACGGCTTATTAAGTTCATCCAATTCACTTATAGCGCATGTCAGACTGTGGGGGGAACTGGAGGACCCGGAGGAAACCCACGCGAACACTGGGGGAACATGCAAACTCCACACAGAAATGCCAACTGGCCCAGCTGGGGATGAACCAGTGACCTTCTTCTGTGAGGCGATAGTGCTTACCACTGAGCCACCGTGCCACCTAGCAAGACTATTTTCAAATCAATCAATAAATAAAAAATTATGAGCAAAAAATGTTCTGAAGATCTGAATTATGTTGTCTTTCCATATTATATAAGAAAGTAAAAAAATTATATTTATATTTTATCTATATAAAATATTCATTCATTAATTTTCTTTTCGGCTTAGTCTGGAGTCACCACAGTGGAATGAACCGCCGACTTATCCAGCATATGTTTTACGCAGCAAATGCCCTTCCAGTCGCAACCCATCACTGGGAAACATCCACACACACCCATTCACACACATACACTATGGGCAATTTAGCTTACCCAATTCACCTGTACTGCATGTCTTTGGACTTGTGGGGGAAACCGGAGCACTCGGAGGAAACCCACACAAACACAGGGAGAACATGCAAACTTCACACAGAAACGCCAACTGAACCAGCCAGGGCTCAAAACAGTGACCTTCTTGCTGTGAGGCGATTGTGCTACCCACTGCGCAACCGTGCTGCCCACTATATAAAATATGAATAATTAAAATTCCTTCATTCATTCATTTTCTTTTTGGCTTAGTCCCTTTATTAGGCTGGGGTCGCCACAGCGGAATGAACCGCCAACTTATCGAGCATATGTTTTCACTGGGAAACATCCACACTCAGACACACTTATACACAAACTCCACACAGAAACACCAACTGACCCAGCCGAGGCTCAAACTAGCCACCTTCTTGCTGTGAGGTGAACGTGCTACCGACTGCACCACCTTGACTAAATTAAAATATCTAGCTATATATATAGATATCTATCTATATATATATATATAAATAAATTAAATAATAATACAAGTATAAAGGCTTCTGGTTGCAAATACAAATTCAATTTTATTTTATTTTCATACATTTCAAACACAGCTTTCAGGATGTTTACATTGCAAGTATTTGATCAAATATAAAGTAAAAAAAATAATAATATCAATTATTGTACTTTTAAAATAACTTTCTAATTTTTTTTATTATCAGTGTTGAAAACAATTGTGCTGCTTAACAGAACTAATTAGTAATACCTAAAATAACAATTTATTTTTGAGTATCTTTAGATCAAATGAATGCATTCACCGAAACAAAATCAACATATTTACTTATTACAATAATGACTGACTTTACATTGCTTCTTGTGTCCATATAAAAACAATGTGTTTGGATTCCTCCTACGCAAATAACTGTCAATAAATACCTCTTTAAAACAACAAGTTGATTTCAAACCCAACCACGCCAACTGACAGCCCGTTGACCTTTGAGCAAAGCATGTCTAATTGTGCAACCTGCGCCTGTTTACTGATCAGAGCAGAGCTACACCTGTAAGCATGACGGAGCAGGTGGTGGAGAGTGCCAGGAAAGTGTATGCAAATAACCACATCTTCAAGAGCCTCTATTTTAGCAGTGAGAGTGTGTATGTGTGTGGGTGTGTGTCTAATTTAAGCCAGCTCTCAGCTGCCCATCTGCTGGTGTCCACTGGTGTAGGTCTGCTCCAACAGCTCAACACACATTCCTCCTGTGGCCTTGTGCTAGACTTGTAACCCAAGCCGCGGGTACAGGTGCAGTGTGCGCAAGGTGTCTGTCTGTCGCTTTCTCTCCCCCACAGAAAAGAGGCAACATTTTCAACAATGTGTAAAAACAGCTTCATTTAAAGATCCACATGAAAGTTGGGATACAAAATGGACAGAGAAATTTGCAGATTCACACTTTAGATATAATTTTTTTTTCAGTTAATGTATTTAAGATCACAAACTATCTCTCTCTCTATCTGTCTGTCTGTCTGTCTGTCTGTCTGTCTGTCTATCTATCTATCTATCTATCTATCTATCTATCTATCTATCTATCT
>CAIGQZ010033037.1:4225446-4237427 GCA_903798205.1 Danio tinwini
AAAACAAAATAAGATTCAATTAATTTTAATAAAATTTTATTAAATTACAATAAATAAATAAAAATAAAAAAGATAAAATGTAATTAAATTTAATAAAATGATTAAATTAAAAATATACTCTTTTTCCCCCTTTATGTTACCTAATCAAAACTCATCGCACAAATATTCTAATGTTCTTTTACAATAAATCAGGGGTGCCCAAATTTTTTTCTTATGAAGAGCCAAAATCCAAGTGTGATTGAGAGCTGTGGGCCAAAAGTAAATATAGCAAACTGCATGTATTACATTAAAGTTGCCATGTAATTTTCATTTCACAATACTTATTAATGAATAGAAAAGATTACTTCAACCGTATTTACTAATGCAATACATTTTTTGAAAATGTATATTATTATAACAAACTATTATTACAATAAAACCTTAAAAAAACATTTTAAAAATCTAAACAATGAAGTTCAATGCCGAATACACTTTGCTGAACCTGCCCTTGCCTTCATTTACACGCTGTTGTCTTCTGGTTTGTCCCCCATTCGTTAAGTGACAGTATGTACATTTAAAAAAAAATCTGATTCTTTTACAACATTTAATTGAAACATTGAGCTTTTTTTGTAGCTCAACAATAAAACAAACAAACAAAAGGTAGAAATAAAATAGAAAAATAAGATTAAAATAAAAATGAGAATCTCTGTTAAAGATATTCCCCAACCCAATTATTTTCCCTCTGGCGGGCCAAATCAAAGGATATAAAGGGGCAACTTTGACCTGTGGGCCCTAGTTTGGGCATCTCTGCATTAAATAAAACATATAATAATTTTTTTTTTCTTTTATATTTTTTAATTAATTTTATAATTACTTAAAAAATTAAGTTTTATTTTTACATATTCTTTAAACCAAACTGACTGATTATTACATATTACAACACACTGTAAATAACTAAATGGAATACATAAATAATAAATATTAATTAAAAATTTGTGTGCACCCAAGCTGATGTTAAAGTAATGTAACCTTTTTTGTAACCTTTTATTGGATAATTTTATTAACTAGAAATTTGGTTTGTTAGATTTTAGTTCTGTTTCACCCTGTAGTTAAACATTAACACATATTATTTAATATACATGACCTGAGCATTTACAAGCACCCAACCAGATCTCAAGAGAAAACTCCATTTACATATTTACAACACAAGATCTGTGTAAAGCCCAAGTGAAATCAACTACAGTAAAAGAGCACTTGCTAGTGGCTTATGTGTGCACAACAACATGAAATCCGGTCGACAGACAGCCTGCTGACAGACAGACTCGACTCACAGTCCTTTCAACATTACCCACAGCCACTTACTCTCACTCAGCCTTATAAAGCCTCATATACACTGCTGACTTAATAGCATCAGCGGTTGTACTGAAAGGTGAAGACAGGATTTTCTGCACTTCAAGTAGCACGTCAGCCATGTTAAGAGCATTTGCTATGTAAACATGTCATTAATACCAATGATACGATTGCAATGCTGCTTCATTTAATCCCAAACCACAAGCACTCAGATCATTAAGTTGCTGAAAGGAAATCTCATGTTGAGCCAAAGGCAAGCATTGTAAACATGTTCAAGTAACATTTAATTATGCTGTTATTTACTTGATACTATTAAAAAAACTGTCTTTGGATTAACAGTAGTTTCCATTATGAGGTGGAGTTTCCATTATGAGGTGATGGTCAAAAATTTTTGCATCCTCGGTAAAGCAACCAAAGTTAAGCAGTTGTAAGAAAACGGGTACAGAAAATCTCCATTTCCACCATTAGGCCAATAATTAAGTTAAGTTCCAAATGAAATGAAATGGAGATTAAATTATAAATCTACCTAAAAAAATGTGTGTATACGGTACACTGTTAACGATTTTTGTAAATTACACAGTATTTAACTATAATATGAACTCAGTTTTATTGTAGGACAGTTATGCAGAATGTCGCTGTATTTTAAAATGATTTTAAATAATTTTATAATGTTTACAGTAAACATGTACAATACTGAAAATGCATATACAGCAAGATAAATTGTGCTGTAAATATAAATACAGTATTTTGTATTGCTGTACTTGATTTACAGTAAGTTATTAGCGAACTGCTGCCAGTAAGTTACTGAAGAATCTACAGGAAATTGTTAACAGTGTAGTCAACATTTGAAGTGGATCAAAACCTTTCATCAAAGTTGTCCTAAAACTATTGATCAGCACCCATTCTTAACATAGAAGACAATTCTGAAAAACTGTTTTAATCCAGTTCAAATGTTGACTACTGTAGTTTTGATGTACAGTGAGGTGGATAGTTCCAGTGGCAAACACTGTCCAAGGATTACAGCTGGAGAACTGCACAAAAATAGAGTTTTGGAGTCAGTAAACCAAGGGTTTTTACCAAGTGAAAAAGGCTTTTTAAAATCCTGTGCAATCATTCAGAAACAAACTCCAGCATTCTCAGTTTTCAGACTGGACCTTAAAACTGCATGGGTTTTATGATCAGATAAAATGAAAAAATAAAACAAAAGCTTCTCAACATTTGTTGCATGCAGGGACAAAAAGGTGCACTGTAAAAAATGCAGAGTTACACAGAATTCATTCATGTTGTCCCAACACAAATCAAACAAATTTAAGTGGACTAAACACAAAACAAATAAGTTGTTCCAAAAAAAACTCAAGAATTGTGTTGTTTCAGCCCATTTTTAACTATTAATTTTTTTGTGTGTGTAACCTGTGTACCTACATAATAAACAAAATAATATTTCAAGGAATAGATCACCCAAACAATTTACTTTCAAGAAAACCTTTATGTGTTTTTTTTGTTCTGTTCAACAGAAAACAAGATCTTATGTAAAATGTTAGAAACCTGTAAACACTGACTTCCATAAAACACTCAAAAAATTGTTTTACTGCTTGTTAAAACTAGTTATTCAAAATGAGCTGAAACAACAAAATAACTTAATTGTTTTATGCTCAATTCACTTAAGTTTGTTAATTAACTTAATAGATTTGTGTTGAGACAACATAAATGAATTGTGTGGAGCCCTGCGTTTATTACAGTGTGATTATGTAAATGGGAAAAACAAATACTATGGAATTCAATGATTACAGGTTTCCAGCATTTTTCAAAATATCTTCTTTTTGGTTCAACAGCACAAAGAAACTCATAAAGGTTTGTGACAAGTGACTGGTAAATTTATTATCATTGTAATCAATATAAAATGATAGCATTTTTAGTTTTTGTTGAACTACCAGTTTAACATTGAGTTGAGCTATACGTTATTGCCCTTTGCCTTGGAGTCCACATGGAGTAACATTTACCAAAAACAGTGACATTTGAAACTATCATTAAGGTAGTTTACCATTTAAAATGCTAATGGTTAATGCTATAAATGATTTCTTAAAATTGTTACTTTTACATAAAGAAACTCTCAATTGCTTCCCTGATGGCAGTAAACAATTAATCATTTGCAAAAAACGGATCATTTGCAATTACTTGTGCATTCCTAAAAACCAACAACTCGTGTTGTGGGACTATTTGTCTGCCATAACACAGATTCTATCAAAAACCAAAAGGAACACAAAGTGCCTGTTCTTGAAGTCCTATAATGGGCCATATATATGGATATTCCATAAAGACAATGATCCAAAACAAACATCAAAACTGACATAAATTGACCACTGAGCACAAGTGCCACTGCCATGCCATCTCCTGAAAAAAAAGAGTGATGGGACTGAAGGCTAATGATCGATCAGAGAACTTGCAGGATTTGTTTGTGTTCAACGCTATTCTTTTATGACTTTTTCATGGCGAAAAAAAGTATACTGCAGTTACATGTTTTAGATCACATTTTTAGGTTATCTAGGCAAACAAAGTTGTAAAAAAGTATTATATTATTATTAAAGTATTAAATAAAAAGGTGCTAGAAATAATTTATTTTATAATAAGGTCCCAACTGCATGTATAGCTATAGATGGACACATCATGGTAATTTGACAATATGGCACATGATTGAGTAGAAAACATACTGAAGGACAGCATGTGTAGAAAGTGAGGATAAATGCAGTGAGGTCGACCGCCAGTGCGCAGTAATCCATTAGGAGTCAGTCTGTGGAGTATGTGCCCCATTGTGATCTACTGCTGCTTGGCCAATCTGTCTGGCCTTTGCGCTGGGTTTTCAGGTCGTAACCCGCCACGGCGCCGGCTTTATTAGGTCACGACGTGGCACCAGCCTGGCATCAGCCACACACGCAGGGTTGTCCTGGCAACCATCTGCCCTTTGTCACAACGGCACCCGCTGGGCATGCCTTGACACGCCAAACCTCTAAAACTGACAAGGTGACAAATATTCAGACTTGGAGGATAGACAGAGCAAAGCATGCATAAAAGAAACACTGATTATTTATATTCACTGTTCTCAAGATGTTTATTTATTTTCTTACGCTATACATATTATATTGTATTGGACTGGGTAAATACCAATACTGCACTGTAGGTGAAACAATATGTATAAATGTATAAATACTGTATGTACTGTATAAGCAAATACTACATACACTTAAACAAATAGTTTTTGTTGCTTGTTCAAACAACTTATTTAAAATGAGTTGAAACAACACAATTCTTGAGATTTTGTTGGGATAACTTAACTGTTTTATGTTCAATCCACTTAAATTTGTAAAAACCAATAATTTAACTTAATTCATTCATTTTGTCTCAACACAAGTTGATTGTGTGGAACCCAGCATTTTTACAGTGTATACACTATAAACAATGCAGGGTTCCACAAAATTCATTGATGTTGTCCCAACACAAATCGATTAAGTTAACATAAAAAATGTAAGTAGATTGAACA
This sequence comes from Danio tinwini, assembly GCA_903798205.1. NCBI lineage: Eukaryota > Metazoa > Chordata > Actinopteri > Cypriniformes > Danionidae > Danio > Danio tinwini. The sequence continues at coordinate 4,230,311 of CAIGQZ010033037.1, forward strand.
TAAAAAAATATATTTTCCCAAAAAAAATAACCAGAATTTTGTGGTTAAACCCTTTAACTGCCTGCTCTACCAAATGGTTGACCTATTTTGACTGTTTTAAATAATGATTTACACTACACAGCATTGTTGGTTTGCAAAAAAAAAAATAATTTAAAGACGTGAATTCTTAATTCTTAAGAATTATTTTATGGAATATTTTATTGCATACTTAAAAAAATAAAGATGATTTAGCATTCAAAATGTTTTATAATTTATAATTTTTTATTAATTGGTTTTACACTTCATATTTTCAAAATTTTATAGTGTATGTATTAATTCCGGTACTTTTACAGTAAATCGACATATCTACCATTTGGTAGAGGTTGATATTTTATAAATTATTAGATGTGTTGGATATAAATGCATTGAGTGTGTTAACTAGCAACATGAGGAGTTAAGAAATGCAATCCAATTTTTTTTTTTTTCTTGGTGGAGCAGTTAAAGGGTTACGCTAGTATAAATAAGTAGTTTGAACAAGCATAAAAATCCATTTTGTGTATACTGCGACAAAAGAGAAGAAATAAGAATCACCTCATGTAACTAACATGATTTACATTGCATTACCATAGTAAACCATTGCAGTGTTGCTGTGTGTTCAGAAAAGACAAAACATTCATAGTAAACATTTAGCCAAAAAAAAAACAAAAAAAAACTAACTGATGTGAAAATAACCTTTCATTTAACTAGTAACAAGTCAATAATCTAAAGAGTTTCCACAGTGAGTCCATAGACAAATCATTTTGGGCTTCTTAAAAATATTTTTGGTAAAAAAAACTTGTTTCTTATTGTGTAGGACAGTTAAAAATCTAATATTCTAAACCTACATTATTTTTCTCTCTGAAGAACCTTTCATGTAATGTAAAATTTCTGTGGATGTTCTTTAACGAATTATTAATGGGAATAAAGAAGCTATATTTTACGGGTGAAGAAGCACTTGCACATCCTGACATTCTGGGAAACTGTCCACTAATTTTCCGGTCATCAAGGTCATCTGACTAGATGATGGGAAGCTATAAAATGATGACCACTTCAACCATCTCCAACTTTAAAAGCTGAAATGTCTGTGGTTCAGTGTTTATAAAAACAACAATCTTTGATTTGCTCTTTGATTCCATAACCAAACCAAAGAATAAATATTTTATTTACTAGTATATGCAGGCAAGGCCCAAAGTAACGTCCAGATGAGAGATCTTCACAATATTTGCTTTTAACGACCCTCCTTTTATAAAAAAAAACTAAATATGAAGAACATGTTATATGTGGAAGGTGAAAACAAGATATTGAGGTATTTCTCAGAAAATACCTTATCACAGGTTTTTATTTCACTGTGTGCAAAAAGCAGATAAACAGAAATAGAAAAACAAACATCTCATAGCAAATTAAGAATAATCAGCTAGATTTGATTTGATTTTTTTTTTAATCTGTCATCAAAACATACTTCTAAATATATCTGACAATAGAGGAATTACTGGTTTGTAAACATTCAGGATGCACGCAGCGAGGTTGCAAAAAAAAAAACGTGAGCGCTAGCATTTACAGCAAGGGAATGACATCCGACATAGTACAGAGTTTGTTGTTGTCTTAGGAATAAGTTATATTGATTACATATTATATATATTATTTACATAATGCTTTCAGCATATTATAACAGCTTGTTACTCAGTGATAAGCACAGTTATTCTGTAAAATTAACGTTTAAAGTGAGCGGCGTTCGTCTGACAGGTCAATTTGTGATAGCAACCTCCCAATAGATATTGGATGAAGACGAATGGCCAAGCATCCAGCCTGAAATATACAACTATCTCATTGAAACTCCAAGTGATTTTACAAGAGTTAAAGGCCTACAAGTCTTTAGATGCCAACAATTTAGTTCTGTGTGGTCATGTGCAAGAAATAATGTTCCATGATTACCAGATTTAAAACTTTGTAGCTAAAAGCAGAGGTTCTGCCTAGCCAAAGACAAGGAAAGAAGACGGAGCTATACAAGGCCTGGGTAATCATCAACAAGCAAAACAACTGCATTCTGAGAGTGAACTGCACCTGTACGGCAGGGTATGTAAACTTACATTTTTATATTTCATTCTAAGCATTCAGTGTCCGCAGTTTAATTAACCATATTTTGCTGAAATCATTGCTGCAATCAAAAACAAGTAATGTGTATGATTCAGCATAGCGTGAACTTACCTGATATGAAATCTGAACTGCAGAGTCAAGCATTTTTAATTAGGTCATCACCCCATTTAGCTCCCTTTTAGCCAAAGATGAATTTGGCATCCTACCGCACAACACAACATGTTTGCTATTGCAACCGGTCTTTTTTTGCAGCCGGGAACCCATGTGACGTCATGTGTGACGTAGGTTGGTAATTGTTCTTTATGTTTGGCATATAAACTGTTGTTTTAGAGGGGTCTATTCTGTAAATCATGAAGAAATGTAAAAAAAATAATAATAATTATATATATATATATATTTTTTTTTTGCTGAGAAAAAAACAGCCCACATTCTAATTTAAAATAACTACCTACTAAATGGTCCTAAGACAAGAATGAGTGTTGTTGAATAGTTTTAGGACATAAAAGGTTTTGATCCTCAAATGTTGACTACTATACAGTATACATTTATTCATTCATTTTCCTTTGGCTTAGTCTCTGATTTATCAGAGGTCGCCCCAGCAGAATGAACCACTAACAATTAGCATGTGTTTTACGCAGCGGATGCCCTTCCAGCCACAACCCAGTATTAGGAAACACCCATACACACTCATTAACACACACAATCATTCACTCCAGCCAATTTTAGTCTATCCAATTCACCTATATCGCATGTCTTTGGACCGTGGGAGAAACTTGGAGGAAACCCACACCAAGATGGGGAGAACATGCAAATTCCACAAAGAAATGCCAGTTGACCCAGCCGGGGCTCGAACCAGCGATCTTCTTGCCATGAGTTGACAGTGCTAACAACTGAGCCACCGTGCGGGCGCTATTAAATTTATAGTGAACCAATAACAGATTTTTAGGGAATACAAGACATTTATATATTAAGTGAAAATGCACTGTGAGATAAATGTAAATACAAAGCATAAATGCGTAACACTACACTGAGATCTACTGCAGCTGAACTGTTCTCAGTTACAAATTTTAAGATGAAGTCATTTGGTGGCAGGGCTTTTAGCTGCATATGTCATACTACTTGTCAGGTGGATTTCTAATTTTAAATTCCAGTTAAAACTTTTTTGTTCAGAATTGCTTTTAATGATTTTCTGGTTTAATATTATGTTTATTATTCTTCTGTCCTGTTTTTTTTTTTTTTGATGTGCCAGACATATTGTATGGTGTGCTTGAGTGCTTTGAAAGGCGCCTATAAATAAAAGGTTTTATTAAAATGTATTATTACAGTTTAAGTTGTAGTTTTTATACATGATATAGCATAATGAATAATAGTACAAAACTGTCATTAGAGTAGAACCTTTTGAAAAAAAGTAAAATTTTGTACTATAGACTGTAAAAAATATGGACGTACAGTAGTATCTGTGACATCATCCATAGCGCAAATGAAGCTACAAGTGGGCGGGCCAATTGTCGCAATTTTGTGGCCGGGAATAACCAAAAAAGGCCAAAAAGGCGGAGCATGAGCGGAGCTACAGATGCCTGCTAGTGTTTTGCTTAGACAGGCTTTTCTTTGGGAGAAACGCTTAATACTTCAATACCTGTGACTCGTTTGTGTTCTGACCACTTGTGCTTGGTTGTGTACTATATCAATAAAGTGTTTAGACTTTTAAAAACACTGTTAAAAACACATATCTACATTTATAGATATGGTATACAAGTACAAAATTTCACTCACCTGGGAAATGGAGGCCACTTGAATGGCTTGTGAACACAATTAACTGCACACAGCATGTTCTGTTATCTGATAATTGTAAGAAATAATTCCAAAAGGCAATTGACTGTGTAAAGCCACATAAAAAAAAGATGTATATGCCAAGTTCAGAGGCTAATCAGCCGGAATCAGCTAAGGTGACATGACGGTGACCAGCAAGACCTAGCTGTCACTCAAGTAGCCACGCCCTTAATTATGCATACTTAATATAAATTAATAAACATGAAATGGATGAGTTTTAAAAAAATTCACCCCCTCACAGTTGTCATGAAGGGCAATATTAGCTATATGCACCAAAATAGTTTTTTTTGTACCCGACTGTAACACCTTTTTTTTTCTGCTGTACAGTTAGCCATTTTAACATTGGGGGCAATAGAAATGTGCTCAATTTTGTAGCCAGGACTAGGGGAATTTTGATGAATTGCAGTTTCAGTTACTCCAATATTAGCTTCACGAGGGAGAGCGGGATGTTGCTGCTTGTTTTGTACCTTTTAGTGACTAATATGCACACTTTAGAAACCCGTAACTTAACAGTTCCAATATGGACACATAAGGGACAAACGTAAACAATTTTGTACATGTATTTATGTGTGCAACTGGGTATTTAAAAAAAACACCCATTAGGCAAACCATATAAGAAATATTTGCATTACTTTTAAAATTGCCGCCAATCCTACAGCATTTGAGCCCAGTATGATACGATCTCAAATTTGAGCAATATACTCCACTAGCACCAGTTCATCTCCAAACTGCGCGTAACACTTGACTTATCATCTTACTTTAAAAGCACAACCCAAATCCGAGTTGTCATGACAGTGCTCTCTGGACTCAGAGAACGACAGATTGGAAACCTCTATCATTCCCCCATCCGTCTATCGCTCTCTCATGCCTTCCTCTATCATTCCCCCATCGCTCTCTGCCTTTCCCTGGCTGCCGGTGACAGCTTGAAAGGTGCAGACGATCAGAGCATTGGCAGTTCGCTTCCCCACGCTTTGGCACAATGAAACATTACTCTCAGATACATCTTCCGTGTTCAACATTCGGTCCCAGGGCGGCCTTATCGGCTCCGTCCAGAAAACCCTGAGTCAAGCCGTGTTATGTTGAGCGGCTCCATGTCCAATGTCTTTTTTAAAATTCAGACTCTCCTTTTGTTCAGTGTCTTGCATCCGCCTTTATTACACACAGGCCTACAAAATGCAATGGTGTGAATGCGACCTTGCCTTTTCCACTGTGACCCTGATGCACAAAATTAAAACATTACCATATCAATATATGACGTTTCAATACCGCTACTGTTTAGAACGAATGTGCATTATAATAAGTGAAAGGCGACTGCTTTTAAACTCAATAAATTCTAGTAGATGTGATTATTTTGTTAATTAATTTCCTCAATCAATCCATCGCTCACACCTGACAGCTGTGGTATTTAGTTCTTCATCACTAGCTACATTTCCATCCAACTATTTTTATGCACATTTTGGATTTTGATGGAAACACCAAGATGCATATAAATTTTGAATATGTGCATAATTAAGATAAACTTTTTATTTGATAAGATGTGCATAAACTACGATGGAAACACTTTTATTTTATTCCAGTATGTGCATTAAAAAAGATTTTGATATAAGAGATCATGTGATGATAAAAATGTGTGTGAATAGATAAACCAGCAGGCTGAGCACATTGTAAAACATCTGAAATGTTGTTTTGATCATTCTAAAACACTGTAACCGTTTCAGTGTTAGTGTTATTATATTATTAATGACCTCCAGAATTGTCAAGAGTGTCTGTGCTCCGCGTCTGACGCCTTCAAACACCACCTTGCGCTCATTACGTGTCGGCATCATCTTCTGAGGCACAAGTCATTTATTAAATAAAGAAAAGATTCACGCAGCTTCTCCTACCATATTAAATTATGTTTTTACTTTTGATATTTGGCGCCAGTTAATCAGGAAGTGACGATTTTGTTCTCTTTGAATTGCTGCTTGAAATGCTGCTTTATTCATGTCTTTTATAGGATAATCCAGTTTTACACATACTGTACTGTCACCTTAGAATTATAAGGTTCTGTCTGACATTTTTGTCAAAACTGAGTTATTGACATTCTTATTAAATGACAACTTATTTACATTATGGGATGTTTTTTTATAAGTTGTTTACATTGAGACTTTTTATTTAAAAAGCAAACGTTACACACATACTGTTTGCTATGGAATGCAAAAACTTTGAAGCTCAAAATCTCAAAATCATTTAGAAAGCAGATAGAACCTTATAATTCCATGGTGACGATACATTAAATGTGCATCTTTGGATGGAAACATAGCTAGTGTGACAATTGGGTTGTGTTGTGAGTTGGGTTGTGTTATCAGTTTTCTTATATAGAGTTTTTTCAGTATTTGGTCATGGCATGAGTTGTTTTTTTTTGGTTGTGTTGAGGGTTTTTGTAAAGCTTTTCTGTTCTTGTGTTTGTTGTAAGTAATGCATATTTAACACTTGCTTAATTACTCTTTCTTTGGTCTTAAGACATGAAGATGTCAACTTGAGGAATTTTCAATATTTTATTATTGATTAAGAAAAGAGCACCGTCAGCTTTAGGCAAAAGCAGCAACCTATGTGTTGTATTTGCATGAGACTGCTGTGCAAATTGTATGCTGTTTTTAGTAATTAAATGGTTTTTAATCAAACACACATTTATATAAATGTGTTTTCTCTGGTAGTGTTTTTGTATATTTGTTTAAAACCCTTCAAACGTAATATTTCTAAAATAGCTGTCAAAAAAAAAACACTAACATTGAGTAATCATCTAATTATATGGTGTAATAAAGACAATTAAGTGCTTATTTTTTCAGCTTTTCATTATATTTTAGTACCAATACATTCGATAGTAGTACTTATTCCTTAGATACTAGTGTCATTTAAATACTTGTGTATTAGATGCTAGTACCTTCTGTACTCTCTGAACTAGGGTGTTGTGAAAATTTGTGGAAATTTAATGAACTTAAATGTGTTGTGAGGTTTAAATTTTTCGTAGAGCTGTTTTGTATATTGTTGTGTTGTGAGGTTTTTGTAGAGCGTTTCTGTATTTGGTAGTGTCGTGGAGTTTTTGTAGAGCTGTTTTAAATTTGGTTGTATCATGACTTCTAAGTTGTTAGAGTTTTTCTGTATTTGGTTGTGTTGTGAGTTTTTGTAGAGCTGT
>CAIGQZ010033037.1:4254798-4265947 GCA_903798205.1 Danio tinwini
AATGATGTAATCACTAAAGTAACTGTAACATGTAATGATGTAATCACTAAAAAGTAACTGTAACACATAATGATGTAATTACTAAAGTAACTGTAACATGTAATGATGTAATCACTAAAAAGTAACTTTAATTTGTAATGATGTATGAATATGTATTAAATGTGATTAATTCCAAACCTGATTTTTTAATTAACTGTAACCTGTAATGATGTAATCACTAAAAATAACTTTAACATGTAATTATGTAATCACTAAAAAGTAACTGTAATCTGTAATGATGTAATCACTAAAGTAACTGTAACCTGTAATGATGTACTCACTAAAAATAACTTTAACATGTAATGATGTAATCACTAAAAAGTAACTGTTACTGTAATGATGTAATCACTAAAGTAACTGTAACGATGTACTCACTAAAAAGTAATTGTAATATGAGTATGAGCAAACATACAACAAACATAACTTTTTTAGAATTTGATTACATAATCTAGATTATATGTAATCAGCCCTGGTGATGGAAAAGGTTTAAGAAAATACTTGTCCATCCAGTTTGATTAAACAAATAAATACATGTAAACATGTTTATAAGCTGCAGTAGATGGACATTTTTACAACAACACCTGGACAGATGTTATATTCCTGGACAATAATCGTTACAGTAATACCTCTAAAAGTGAACCATACCAAAAAGGTTACATTCGGCCCACGGTGTGAAGGCTTTAATGATCATTGAGGAGGTCTGGTACTGGAGTGGTTCACATTATCTATCCAGGACCTGGGTTTTTGATCTAACCACGCAATAGACCTCCATGACTGCAGCATCATAAGGTTATATGGATGTCAACACTGCAAATCATCTTATAATGACTATCCCACATGCTTCGCTCGCACTAAATGCTGAATCCATCCATTGTCTTTTAACTGTCCGTTTCCATTTCCCTAACCCCATTAGGATAGATGTGCTCCACATATGATAGAGTTTGGTCACAGCTGTCCTGCTCTGCAATAGGAACCAAAAATATACAACAAAATACATGGAATCCCACCATGAGTGTGGAGAAAAGATTAGGGTTTTTTCTGAAAATATAATATACTGTATTGGTCCACGGGTGCAGAGACAGTGGCCCTAAATAACTTTCTGAGTACGAGCTAAATGTAATGGCACAACGACATTGTAGTAGCACTGTTTTTTAGTATCACTGTGAAACTATTATATTTTTCACAAATAGTGTGCATTCATTATTTTTTATTTGCATATTTTCTTTAAAAAATATTTTTTATATAAAATATGTTGCTTTTTGTTTGTTTAATTGCTTTAGGTCAACTATAACATAGCTCTGAAAAATTGATCAAGCATTAATCAAGCATTAATAATACATTGATTGGTTAAAACTTTATGTGCAAGTGTCATTTATTTATTAAATTCTAGAGCATTTAAAAAGATTACAAATGATCTAAAATGTTCCAGATTGTATGTAATTTTATTTTAGTAATTATTAAATTTGAGTTAATCATAAAAAAACTGTTTTGTGCAGATAGGCATAACATATTTAATTATTAAGCATAAAATAATCAGCTGAATTAATGCACAACAATTTTCACTTGTAGTTTAGTTAGTGTGTACAGGGATCAGCATAAATTAATACACACCTTACTGATCTCTTTTTTAATTTAATACTTAGGATGCTACAATATAAGATGTGTGTATGCACATTAGATTAGTCACCAAAGTCAAAAATGGAATCGATGTAACAAAATAAATTCAGATCACAGTGCAAAAATGAGTTCACCCCAATTTAAATGTTAGAGAAAAATATTAAATAAACTTTTAATAGGGAGGAAAAATCTGTCACTTTATTTTGATGGTCCGTTTTTTTATTGAAGTTACATTGCATCTAAATGCCAACTAATTCTTATTAGATTATAAGTAAACTGTCGAGTTTAACTGACGACTTGTCACCGGGGTGGTATGTTTTCAAAAGGTACAAATTTGTACCTAAAAGGTCTATATTAATACCTCAAGGGTACATATTGGTACCTAAAAAGTGCAATAGTGTTCCTCTTAAAATTTGTAGGTTCTAATATATACTTTTGAAGTAACAATATGGACCCTTTAAGTACAAATGTGTACGTTTTGAAAAGGTACCACCTCAGTGACAGCTCTTGTGCCTTTATTTCTAAGAGTGTACTTGCAAAGTTTCTTAGTCAGTTAAATGTCTGTTTAGCAGCAGTATCAACAGATATTATGCAGACAGTCTACTAATACTCAAATGGACCATCAAAATAAAGTGTTACCAAAAAATCTATATAATTAGGTTAAAATTTTGTAGTTTGTAATTTATTTTGGAACACCTCATTTAAATTAAAATGAATTATGTTTTGTATTCCTATGATAGGTGAACTCGCTCATATTTAAATTAATATATAACTTTAATAAAACTATTTTGTTTAAATGCACCATTGCCTATATTCACTGAAAATTTGATAAAAATATTACTTTTCTAAAAGAGGTGTACTCATTTATTCTCAACACTAGACATTAGGATTATGTTTTAATGTATATTTATGATATTCAATTATTATATATAACATTTCATGGTTCTGCATTCAAAATCATTCAAAATGGTTTTAGACAATTACATTTTTATACCGGTCAAATCTTTTAGAGCAGTATTACATATATTCTTAAAAGAAGTTTCACCAATTCTGCATTTATTTGATGTACAATAAAGCAAAAACGTAAACTTTAAAATAATTTTACTATTTAAAATAACTGTTATTTGAATATATATTAAACGTGATTAATTCCAAACCTGATTTTTTTGCATCAATACTCGATGCTTCAGACATCACATGATCCTTCAGTACTTACCATGCTCAGCATATATAAGTACACACCGCACAAATCTATCTTTTTAATTCATATTTTTAATAGGAAGCTATATAATATTCTATTTGTGCATATACATTAGATTAGTGAGAAGCCAAATCTGGAGCTTATCTAACAAAATAACAGTCCAAAAACTAGTACACCCAATTTAATGTTATAAAAAAAATATTAATTATAAATTTAAAAAAAATGAAAAATCTAAAGCAGCAAAAAATGTAAAAAATTTTGTTGAAATTTTGTAGGTTGTAACTTTTTTTTTTGCAATATTTTGCTTGAATTTAATTGTATTATCTTTCAACTTCTAAATATGATTGGTGACTAAAATATTATTTTAATGAATTAATCTGTTTAATAAATCTGTTTTGTTTAAATGCACCAAAATACATTGCCCATATTTACCAGGAAATGTACAAAATTTTCATTTTTAAAATTAAGTGTACTCAATTATGCTGAGCACTGTAAATATAATTGTTATATTTATCAAATAAATGTTCTTACATTAAAAAATAATAATATTTTGTAAGCATTGAGTTTTCCAGAGTGTGTTCTTGTATTAATGCAGCATCTGGTTGTGTGATATTCCAGTGATTCTGAAGGCTGTGGGCCTCCCGGTGCACCCATGCTACAGTGATCAGCTTTTTCAAGTGTGACTGCAAGCATTGTTCTGCCAAACAAAGTCCTCACATTGATGTGTAGAACCCGCTTAGCAGACAGAACTTTTTTAACTTTATGCTATTAAGCTGCAAAACATAGATATCAATTTCTGTTAAGCAACACACATACAAGAACCAAGCAAACGTAGAATGGCCTTTACATTCTGAAACTAACTTTAAAACAACAAACAACATATATAAGAAAAAGTACATTTATTTTGTTATGCAATGCGTTTCAATATTGCAATAGTTCTTAATTATATATTGTATTAAATACGTGACTAAACATTTGCATGCTGGTGCTTTCGCAAATCACGCATACTCACTAGCTAAATTGTAACATGTAATGAGACTGCCATAGAGCTCAATCCCTCTGTTGGGGGAGATGCTAACATGACTCTGGTATTGTTCTGCAAGACAACATGACTCATGATCAAATCGTTGACTGACAGCTCCATGGCATTAGTAAGGTTCACAATGGATATGGGACAGCAATAGGAAGTCCATCTTTCCACAGTTAAAAAACAAGGCCTGGTAATTAGGTATTTTGAGCGTGCAATAAATGTAAAATCAATGTATTTATGATGTGCAAACGCAAACATAATATTTTATTTTAGCTATAGCATAAACATTTGTAGGAAGTATTATAAAATACAAAACATCACATATTAATATTTGTTTGCATATATAAAAATATTTTTTATTGCTTTAAAAAAACAAAATGAACAGGGTGTATTTTAAATAGGTTACAGCTTAGTTTGAGAAGAAAAACACACACATGTAATTAAATGCGCATCTTAAACTCACCGTTATGCACAACGAAACGAGACAAAAAAAACACAGTAGAAAATCCAAATAGGGTCAAGCGTAAGTGAAAAATAAAGGGGACATGTGTAAAAACCTCTGAAGAGGGCGGTGTGTGCCTGAGGCAAGACCACACAAAATAACTCTACTGCTTGATCAGTCTATCTGAAATATAATTAGACCTTATCATGGCCAAAATAGTTTAAACAGAGCTTTGTAAAACCCCTTTTTGACATCTCAAAAATAGCCTTTAGCTGACGAATATTTTAATTTTAGATATAGCCTATCCTCCTTAGAAAAGTGACACTTTCATTTTAGAATAATGAAGCATTGTTTTGCCACTTGAAGCACCAATAAAAAAGCCATATTAATTTCAACAGCCTCTGACAGCCTGCCACGAGAAGTCACAAAACAAACAAAGACGAATAGTTTGTAATTTGAATGATAGGGAAACAGATAAAAGCATGAATAATAGCATATCATTTATTAGGCTAAGGAGAATGAATAATTATTTTGTTATTTAGTTTCCAAAAATAGGCTAGTTCGTCAGCATATTCATTATTTATTAACGCTTTGGAAATACAACTTAAAACATGCCTATATTTTTTCATTTAATCTATTTTTTATTTTTCCGCTTTGGTTTTAGAATATGTTTTTCTATTTACAATAAACATCAATTCGTAAAAATGTCAGTATAAAAAAAATTATTTATTCAAATTATCTAAACAATTTATTAAAGTTTTTTTTGCGTCAAGTGGACAAAAAAAACAAAAACAAGAATAGCTGTAAAAATATATATATATATATATATATATCAGAAAGCCCCTCTATCTGCGTGTCACCTTAGTCCTCGTGAAGCTTTACGAATGAATGTGAGGGGAAAATTAGCAATGAAGGTCTCCAGTACGTCTTTCTGTAAATAAGTCACTGTGCGCCACCTTCTGGGGATTCACAGACAATTCGGTAGAAAGCTGAATCATGCAGTAAGTGTTTTTGTCTGTCGACTAAAGTTCTATAGCTTGCTAATGTCATTTTACTGTAAATACAAATATATATTAGTGTCGGACTGCGCAAAGAATTACAGAACCTTTAAGTTCAAGTATAATTTGTGCACTCAAAATAATTTCTCCTGAAGACATTTTCGCTGAAACAATTGAAGAAATATTGCATAGGTTGCCCTCAACATTTTAAGAACAGGCCTTTAGACCATTTCAATGTGGTGATTTCATTGGTCCATGAACATTTCCTGCTTGTTATCAAACTATTTCATGTAACAGAAGGCAATTCAATCACAACGTAATGCTAAAACAGCTTTCATAACATTATTTATCGATATTTGGCTATTTTTGGATTCTAGGAGGCTATAGAAATTAAAAATGTAAAACAGGAAATACGTTGGGACCATTGTTTTTGTTTATATCCCTCAAAACGGTCTACAGGAAACACCGAATGGGATAAGAATCCCTTTTCTATTTTGCCAAAGACCCTTAATAGCACGTTCAAGACAGCCAACACTAAAAATCTGTCGGAAATCTGTTTTGGTCTATTTTTCCAACATTTAGTTTTATGTTTTTTTTTTACATTTTGTAAAATTTTTATTTTCTAACAATTGAACATTTAAATTGTGGGCGAAATGCATCGTCATGTCGGACTCAACCAAAAGGCCTTTTCCCTCTGCTGACCTATTGCCATCACATATCATGGATAAAGGTTGTAATTAGCGCGCTTTAACGGTGCGGGCTAGTAAATGTGGCATGTTCATTACCACGCCACTACCGCAGCCACTATGCATTTATCTCTTCTAGAAGGTCTTTCTCACCGTGTGTGTGTGTGTGTGTGAGTGTGAGTGTGTGAGAGAGAGAGAGAGAGAGAGAGAGAGAGACGATTCCAGTTACCTTGACACCCTAATAGACTGCCTTTTCTCAACCAGTGCAATCGAGCAAACCAGTGAAGCAAAAATCATTAGGTAAGCAACGTAATCACAATCAAATCTCCCCGCTTCCATCTGTGTACTTTTGCCCTCTCTCAAGGATACCTGTGTGTTTTTACATGCAGCACTTTTCTGCGTCACTCTTCTCGGAATCTCGTCACTTTCCTCCTCGTATATTACATCTCCCAGTTAAAAGAGATGCTGACTTCGCCGCTGTTTAATCTGCGCGAGGTAAATGACCTCTCGGATGAGCTCGGGTCGCTATCTGCGGCTATAGAAGTATGTTATCACCGTTATTAGAGCACGTTAAACAGTGGCTGAGAGTGTAGAGACACCGGGCGAAATTGGAAGCTTATTGTGATTGATGGGTTCCTATTAGGCGCTCGCTGTTATCGCGGCGGATGGAGGGGAACGGGGCACTGAGTTGTAACACAACAGATTACCTGAGCCTGTAGTCTCCCGAAGGATGTTTAAATAAAACATAGTCGCTCCTTTTCTTTCTCTTTTTCTCTCCACACCTTCATTTTCACTCGCGGGCCACTCCACCTACCCGACGTCATGTGCAATTTGCCCGAGCCTCTCCACTCAATAAACTGACATCGCGCTCATATTTCCTTTTTTTTCCCCGACGATAAAGGAGTGTCTCCCCGAGACTACAGCACGAGGAGGGAATCGTATTTTGGTCCGCAGCTCCTTTTTTCTTTCCCTTTCTTCCCTTTTTGGCGCACTGTGCCAACATGATTGATTGTGACTCGCAAACCGGGTGTCCAGCTCTGCCCAACAAATGACTTTGGCCCCTACCAGTAGACCTTGACCAGACAGAAATCAATATTTCACCATTAAAATCTATCAAAGAAGAGTTAAGGCTGCAGCTGTCCAAGGCGCCCTTTTGAACATTAAATCCGACACTTGTAGTACACGGGTAATCAATATATAGTGGTTCACAGATCATTTGTGGTCACCTTTTTGGTCGTGATGGATACTTGGAGGAGTCGTGATTCATTTTGTCACCCCATTAAAGCGAACTGTGTCAAGTCGTTCCTTCATTTTATCTGGAAGAGATTCCTATTGCTCAAACTATGAGGGAAAGTATATGGGGAAAGCGGGGGTCGTAGCGGTAAATGAAGAGCACCAGCCTCCAGGTTCCCATTTCAACGGGAATCTATAGAGATTTTGTGTCCAGCGGAGTGTGAAAATCCCTTTGAGATAGAACAAACATTCTAGGAGACCAAGCCACACGACTGATACATACAGAATAGATGAGAGTACATTTACAAGCCATTACAGATTAAGTTTAGCTTGGTCAAACTGAATTTTAGATGAATATATTCATTATGCAATATCCACCAGCCTTAGCAGACAAAGCCATTTAACAAAACTGTTATCATACTCTTCTTTATGTGTGTGTTTCAGCCTTGATCCACTATTTTGTGTTTTCAGGTAAACTTAAAATAAAAAGGATGGTGTCTGTTTATCACTGAGAGAGGGGCATCTTTGCCAGTCAACCTCAAGAGACTGCTTGCTGCGTGGCACGATTACTTGTTTCATTCTCCGAGACTGTATCCTGTTTTCACAGTAGCTCATCCAGTGACCGAACTGATCGTCCCATAGCCCTCACATAACCCATATGCTTTGTCATATACCTGCTGCGGGGAAGATTATTAGTTACAAGCAACTGTCATTAAAAATGGATTTATTCACCCTCTGCAGGGAGCAGATCTGCCCTCCTGGTCACAAATGTACCATAACAGTATGCATGGGCTTTCTCCAACCCAGGCTCATTCTGATTACACACCCCTATATACATTTCTGGAGAGGGCCAAATACATCCCAGGAGGTATGTTTTTTGTTGTTGTTTTTTTTTTTTTTTTTACAGTTTTTGCTTTCGCAAATCAGCCAGAGGCCGCTGTGTATGCTTTTTGAGATCTCAAATTTCTTTTGCGAAAGCCATTTGTGCCTGCTCTTGTCACATAAATCCATCAGAGGTCGCTGTCAACTGACTTACTGACTGACCGACCGACTGACAAATGAACCCCACCCACCCCCTTCCCTAAACCAAACTTAAAAAGCACTGATTGATCAGCACCCACCCACTGTCCTAACATTAAAGTGTTTTCAAAAGCAATCCAGAAAAAGAAAAGCCCTTGTGGCAGACTGATTTTTACCACGTTCTCACCCTGTTATTTACTTGTTTGTTTTATTTTTTAGCTTTTGTTTTTGTCCTACCAGCTTTCTGGAACCATCTTTCACTGGACTCAATCCCGTCGTCATGGTCAACTCATGATCTTAAATCTTCCGACGTATGCAACGAGCTACTGGACTAACTAGTAACAGCAGAAAAGCCGTCTATACATATGTAAGCGGTCAGCTGGTTGCATACATAATTCGCGATCTCCAGAAATGTACATAGGGCGACATTCTCAGAAGTAGCCTAGTTGGCTTTCTCAAAACACAGCCCCATATTATCCCAAATAAATATATTGATTGCATCGTTATACCCACACAACAATCTGCACAACAAGTGATAATAAAGCCTCTCATGTCTTCCTATATCACATTTACAGTATGTGCATTAAATGGTCAAAGGACTTGTTGACTTGGGCTTTTGGAAGTCAATTTCTCAGTTAATTAAATTTACTTATATTTAATATACTTATTGAACTTTCTAGAAAGGGTGGTGCAGTAGGTAGTGCTGTCGCCTTACAGCAAGAACGTCGCTAGGTCGCAGGTTCAAACCTCGGCTGGGCTGGGTCAGTTGGCATTTTTGCATGTTCTCCCTGCATTCGTGTGGGTTTCCTCCGGGTGCTCCGGTTTCCCCCACAGACAAGCGGTACAGGTGAATTGAGTAGGCTAAATTGTCTGTGGTGTATAAGTGTGAATGAGTGTGTGGATGTTTCCCAGAGATGGGTTGCAGCTGGAAGGACATTCGCTGCTGGATAAGTTGGCGGTTTATTCCACTGTGGCCAGATTAATAAAGGGACTAAGCCGACAAGAAAATGAATGAATGAACTTTCTGGAAAAAAAAATTCCCAATATGAATGTTAGTTAGAAGCTATCCCAATTTTAAAATGCTAATCATTTAATGTTTAATGGCTTTTAAGTGAGATAAAACAACAAAGCAAATTCAATCAGATATTTAGCTCTTGTAAGAGACTTTTAATCTCAATGTGTCCTTCCTGGTAAAATAAAGGTTATAAAAGTAATAGTAATAATCAAAAATACAAAAATAAAGTAATAAAGAAATAGCAATTGAGCCATCTAATAGCCATTGGTTTGGTGAAGATTCATTATTAATAGTAGGCTATACAAGTATGACATAAACCTCATCTTGGGCTGGGCGATATGGCAAAAATGCATTCTCGATTAATTATTTTCCATATTGAACAATAATGATATATATTTCAATATCAGCTGTTAATTCCTCCAGATATAAAAGAGTACCCCAACAATGACTGAAGCCACAAACTATAGGATCCATGAAATAGCATAACCTACTTTCGATGGTCGATTTTTGGCGGCCGAAAATTTGGTGCATCTCTAATATCAACACACTTCTATACTCTAAAAAATTATATGATCAATTAGTCCTGACAGCATAAGTTTTAGGTCATTGTAACTTATTAAACTAAGCTTATCATGTTCTAACTTAATTTTATAAGTTACTCAAGCTGTTTTAAGTCAGTTTAACATAATACAAGTTCAAAGGACTCATAAGGTTAATTTGATTCAGCTTAAAAGTTTAAGGCAACCAAGATTTTTTTACAGTGTAGATTCCCATTGTTGCACATTTCTCCTGTGTGATTGGCCCTTAGATCAAAAAATAGTCCAATACCTAACATTGTTATCGACATTAATTTTATTGCAATTCGATATATTAACTTTTACCGGCCCAGCCCTAACCTCATCTGACAACAAATGGTGGGAAAACTCCACCACCATAATGTTATTAATAATACCTTTTTGTAACATAATTTTTCCCACCCAAAGCAGTAGTGTACTTCGTGTCCACCCTGCACATATCACTAATTTCATAACAACCCTCAATAAAATATTTGTATTAGCATTTTCAGACTCCTTATGTAAATGAACATATCCTGCAAGTCATTATAGGGTTTCAAATGATTGCTTTAAGATTCATTGCTGCCAAGATAAGGAGATCTTCAAGAGACAGTGAATATTTAGGCAGGAAACGGAGATGGTGCTCCTGTCACATAGAGGAGGAGGAGAAGAAGAGGCTGAAACGATAAGTGATTATGGTCGGGCGCTCCATTCATCATCTGCTGCTGTGTGCAGTTTCCAGGGTCTTCACTGTTATCAGCACTATATAGACTGAATGTCAGTGCCCCTGAATAAATCTCCCTCTCAGCATCTACCTTGGACTGATCCACCATTATAAGACCTTGGACTTGCTTGATCACCACATCAGCCTCTCTTATGGGCTGCTGCATAGTTAAACTTAACATGCATGTAGGCGTATATGTAGGCAATCACTTTTTTCTTTTAATATTTCCAACAATTTTGTAAAATTGCAAGATATTATGGTCAATGTTGCCACATAGAATAAAAAAAAGGAAATATGCAGCATATTTTTGGCTTTTTTAATGTTACTGGCTTTAGATGTTTTGGATAAACTAGTCTAAGCAAATCTAGACTCTGTCGTGCTTTCTTCCTTGCAGTGCTTTCTGCTCATTTTACATGATGGACGATACAGTTTGCAAGCTCATACACTGCTATAAAGCAGCTTAGTGTCCTGTCACTCTGTATCAGCACTGGTGTGGTGATAGAGGTGGTAGCAGGATGTATTTCTTAACCTTGCAAATTGCCTTCAGCAAAAAAAAGCTTCACAGTGATATTAAGAGAATAAAGTGCACT
>CAIGQZ010033037.1:4265957-4283687 GCA_903798205.1 Danio tinwini
TCAGCAAAAAAAAGCTTCACAGTGATATTAAGAGAATAAAGTGCACTGATATGACTGATATTAGTATATCAGGGCTAATGGGTAAACACAATCGAGAAAAGATGGACTACATGTTTTATCCACTCCAACGTATGATTTAAATAGTCTAGAGAACAAAATGTCCTCATAAATGTCAAAGTAAGAGGCGAGTGTTTCAACAAATATATTGCACCTTATTCAGAGCATACGCCATACTTCATTTTTCAAGAATGAAAACAAGGCAGACGCGCAGCATAATTTTCACAACACTTTTCCATTTTATCACCAGGTTTCCTATACAGAAAGATGAATTTTCAATTTCCCTGCATGTCAACTTGATAGACACACTACACAAAAGCAGGTATTGAACGGACTGTAGGCTGGCTCTAGGCTACTCCCTCATGGCCTCGTTTTCATTTGCGAAAAATTAAATATGGCGTCTAGTCGCATAAGGTACATAACAAGGATTTCGTATTGCAGCTGTGTTTGAAAGCTGGGCTATTTTAGTCACTGCAGATTCAGAATAGGGTTCTGCTTGCCTGCGCATCCACTATCTGTTAATTGAGGCGAGGGAGAGAGCGGTTACTAGACCTGTCAGTGTTAATCAAGCCTCATCTCTTAACACAAGCCACGCTTTGCAACGAGCTGAAGATTAATATTCCGACCGAAACAGATGATAAATCATTTGTACATAATTAGCGCTAGGCAAGGTTATAGCTGACACGAATTTTTATCTTAATTACGGGGGAAATTTGTTCCATTAATTTAATTTGTCGCGCACGGACGCGCCCGCGCCTAACAAAGTTAATCTTACACCTGTCAGTGCACTGCTGAGGTAGGCTGTGTCTCCAAAGCTAGAGAGCTAACTCGCTGTCTACTGCATCCCAAACAGCGTCATCTTTACCCACTTGGAACTTCATAAGCGTCTGATCCCAGAGCATGTTTGATGCTTGAAGTTTTTTTATTTGACTCTTTTTAATGAATCGAATGAACCGGTTCACACACCAGTCTGAACTATTCGTTAATTGAGTGGACCTGTTCAACCTGAGACTGTCCAGTCCAAAAATACATTTTAAAATAACCGAGTCATGTGAGCCGAATTTTTTATTGATTATAAACTAATTAATTAATTAATTAAAAAAATAAAAAACGAGCCTACATGACGACAGGACCTAATAAAGATTTATAGATAATTTTATTCTTGTATTGTTTTATTTTAGAATTTATTTTAACAAATCCATCCAAAATACACGCAAAACAAAGATTATTTTAATAAATAGGCCTAGCTTTTTTTATTTAATTGTGCAGTTTAGCAAAAAGTGTGTGTGGGGGGGGGGGGGGGGGGGGGGAAAAGGGGAAAATGAGTAAATGAAGAGACTTTCATTTTGACTAAACAATGAAACGTCAAATTACATCATGTGCGGTGAAATGTTTCGAACAGGTAGTTTGAAATGATCTGTCCAAAAGAACCGATTCGCAAACAAGTCGTTGATATGACTCTTCTAGTGCAGAGTGTCAAATGAAGTTGGTTTTCAACCATGACTTTACTTGCTTAATACTAACAAATAACTCATTTTCACATACAGTAGGCCTACCTGCTAGGATGGGCTGTTGTTTTCAGTGTTGGTCACCTGGTGGTCTGCTGTTTAGCTGGTTGACCAAACACACCCTGGTTTTCCTGTCTCCACATTTCACCTGATACTCCTAAACAGCATATCAGTAGACTCAGACTTACGTATTCACAACAAAGTAGGTGGCTAATGCAATTAGCAATGCGTGCAATTAGTTGAATGACTGTTTTACAAGCATTTATTTCACTTGTATTACCATTAAATTCATCCAAGTCTTTGCTTAAGTAAAGTTTGTTAATGAAGTCTTATATAATTATCAATACCTTAATTAAAACAAACGGTTTACATTTAATATTTAAACAGGTAAATCGCCAGAAGTGAAATGGTAGGCCTACCCTCAGAAAATTCATCAGCGAATGAGAGAAGTGTACTGTGAGACAACACTGCCACCTGCTGGACTTACGTTTGTCTGTATAGGCTAGTTATAATAGAACAAAAGGAAATGGATTCATGACTTTGCATTTCTCATCACATTTTAAAGTAAAACAGCTATTTTGTTGAACACATCTAATACTTCGTGTTCAACAATGAGGTGAACAGATTTATTGAGGCCACATTTTTATCCAACGCACCTTCTTAAGTGTTCTGGCGGCCTCTGCTGGTCAGTGTTAAAAATCAGACATCCTGCGTACTCGAGTATGGTTTGACTTCTCAACGTTCAATTTAATAGGACGGTATATTATAAATCTTCCAAATACAAGTTCAACAGAGAACAAAAATGCATTTATGAAATATTGCAGATACATAGTTAGTACAAACATGAAATAATGAAAAAAATAAACACTCTGTATTCAAAAACTTGTGCAGAGATACGTTTTAAATATTAACAAAACAGCTTATATTATGAATTCTATGTCGTATATTAATACTTCATTTTTGAAAGCAATATATGCTTATAAATATATGCAGGTTATGAGTCACTGAACTAAAAGTTGTTGCCTTTGTGAGTATTGCTAAAATGGAAACTGAAGTTTTAAGATACTTTAAAGACAGAGAGAAAGTATGTCGCACCATGAAATAAGTCTCTTGAAACTGATTATAAGTTCATTTTGTTCCACATATCAAATGTTCAAGTATTTGAGACATCTTTTTGTTTACTATCAGTGTTGGGTAAAATGTAATTACAATCTGAAGCCTATCTTAATCTTAAAAAAAAAAAAAACATAACACACATTATCACATTACTTTCCCTAAAAAGTAACTTATTTAGTTCCTTTTTTTAAAAAAAAAAAAAAAGTGACTGAAGATTGGGGCGTCACAGTGGCGCAGTGGTTAGCACCGTCGCCTCACAGCAAAAAGGTCACTGGTTTGAGCCCCAGCTTGGTCAGTTGGCATTTCTGTGTGGAGTTTGCATGTTCTCTCCGTGTTTGCGTGAGTTTCCTCCGGGTGTTCTAGTTTCCCCCACAGTGCAAAGACATGTGCTATAGGTGAAATAAACAAAATTGGTAATGTATGTGTGTGAATGAGAGTGTATGGGTGTTTCCCAGTGGAAGGGCATCTGCTGTGTAAAACATATGCTTGATAAGCTGACGGTTCATTCCGCTGTGGCGACCTCTGATGAATAAAGGAATTAAGCCGAAGGAAAATAAATGAAGGAATGACTGAAGATTGTAATTTATTACTTTTTAAAAGTAACTTTACCCAACACTATTAACTATTAGTGTGAAAGAGAAAAGTTTTGTACCTTTAAAGATTTTAGCAATCAGGACAAAAATGTGAAATGTTAGAAGGGTTTTATGTCTCAAATCTTTTTTTAATAACCATCAAGAATAAGATATTTGTTTAAAGACTCGTGTCTTTTTATGAAGGTCAGTGAAATGTTTCGTTTTTTTATTGTTCGTTTAACTGTAACTGTTTTTTTATTTTATTTTTTTACATTTTTTATTATTAAAAGCAAATTAATCATCTTAAGATTCCATGTCTGCTTTTTGTTTATATCAATGGTCTCAAACTCAATTCCTGGAGAGCCGCAGCTCTGCATGGTTTAGCTCCAATCAGCTCACCTGCTTAATAGCAAAGTCCCTTTAAGGCATGGGTGACCAACGCTGTTCCTGGCGATCGACCTTCCTGCAGATTTCAGCTCCAACCCTGATCAAACACACATGAACCAATTAATTAGAACCTGAGGAGCGCTTGATAATTACAGGCAGGTGTGTTTTAAACTGCAGTAAGGTCGATCTCCAGGAATAGGGTTGAGCACCCCTGCTTTAAGGCAAGTCATTTCACCCAGCGGCCATCTTTGAAACGCCTCTCGGGCAGTATGCTCAGGCGTTCTGTCTGAATGGGGAAACATCAAATTCTCCAAAACTGTTTGCCAAGTTTATAATTACATTACATATTTGGAATCACCAATGAAATTAAACAACATCTGTCTCTTAAGTTTTCTTTTTAAATGTTCGAATCAAACAAAATGAGCATTTTTCAAGTAGCCCGAGCTAATGCGCATGTGCACTCAAAAGGAATGCGATCTCGACATCAACCTCAGTTATGGCCGTGTTACACATTATCATCCTCTGGATAATAATTGTCAGATCGCGCTGCTCTTCTGAAGTAATTCACAACTTGGTCTTGATGGTGAATCTCCTCCAGAAATAGCAACGACTCTTTGTTTACAAGCTTGTGGGCGTTTAAGTACTTGCCGTCATGTGATGTGCGTTTGACAGGACTGAATGTACCTCGGGTTCTTTTCGTACAGATTACAAAACCAAACACAATGTTTTCAAGTGCACTTGGTTGATTTAAAAGTACAGATTTCAAGCTTTATGTGGATATATTTCTTTTGTCTGTGAAGCAAGTGTTCGCTGAGATTCTAGTGTGTTTGTTGACCACCAAACTGTCGTAAAAGCAGACGTCTGGTCCGAGCTTTCCTGTCGGCCTATATCAATCTATGATTGGCTCCTGTATTAGTAGGCAAGGCTTTATTCGCCATATTGACCGTTACACTTTTCCCCATTCAAACCTATACAAGTCACATGTCTTGTGTATTCTATAGTCTTTGTTAATAGTCTAGAGTAGTCTTGAACATCTTAGCTGCGTCCAAAATCGAATACTTCCATACTATATAGTATACTAAAACAGTTTGCGAGCCTAGTATGTCGGAATTCATAGAATTGGAAAAACAGCATGTGGGAAATACTCAGATGACCTACTACTTCCGACGAGATTCTGAAGTGTGCATCCGTTGCACGCTGCACTATCCCATGATGCCCCGTGAGAGAATACAAGAATGGGAGTGAAGCGATGCAACTCACACAAGTAGGTCATGTGGTCATGACAAAATGGCGGATGTAGTACGTCAGAGTTCCATTCATACTGCTCACATTCATACTGTATAGAACATTCGAGTAATACATTTAAACTCAAATGTAGTACCTACTAAGTAGTAGGCAGTTTTGGACGCAGCCCTTGATTAGTTGGATTAGCTGTGTTTGATTAGGGCTGGAGCAAAACTGTGCAGAGCTGCGGCCCTCCAGGAATCCAGTTTGAGACCTGTAGTTTATATAGTATTGGCCATATAATGTGCACACAAACATTCCTCTTCAATATTCCTTGACATTCAAGAGACAAAAGCAGATTGGTTAAGAGGTAAAGACAGAGATGTTGTTCTGTTTGTTTTTCAGATTGAGTGCAGTATTGTACAGGGCTGTATAAGAGACAGAGGGCTGTAGTCGCTGAGAGGTGCTAAAGTGTGCTTGTTCTCCAATCTCGGGACGGAGGACTCGCTGTCCTCCTCATATTTCGTCTAGGTAGAGGGTCACACTTGCAGCCTCTCTCTCAGCAGGAAGAGGCACTGATCTTCTCTGATACTTCGAGATCTGATTTGGCGACAAGAAACCGGAGCCGTCCTCCCCCCAGACGAATCAAATCCACAGCACTGAGAGACAGACAAAGAGAGATTCGGATGTCAGGGTTAACAGAACTGGCATGGGGAAAATGTAATGGCTTTGCACTGCAAAATATGCTGGGTTCCAAACAAATCCGTCATGTTGTACCAATACAAATCAATTAAGTTAACTTAATCGTTTTTAATTGTTAACAGTTTAATTGTTATTATTAGATTGTTTTTAAATTTCACCTCTCCTGCTATGGATGAACTAAGCTGTTGAATGGTTAGCCTATGAGGCGGCTAGGCTAACCTAGCTTTAATTTTGATTCAATTATTTTCTAATCGGTTGCCTATTATGTCGTAAATATACTCCTGCAATGCATACTGAAGTCTTTTTTTGTCTGGCTTTCTTGGATATCTCACCTGTTTGCCTAAAATGACTAATTATATCCCTGGCAATGTCTGACACTGACGCATACATATTGTAATAGACGTGGCAGGCACGAAAGCTTGACAGGCATAGCAACAGTAACTAAGGAGGGTGGGGCTTAGAGAAGGGTCAATTGTCTGTCATAAGAAAATGCATGCTGTCATGAATAATTAAGAGAAGCATAGTCTCATTGGATAAGGAGGACATGAATAATTACAAGATACCAATGCTTCATTGATTGCTGCAGCCATTTTCCACATCACGATTTGTCACATAGACACAATGTAAATTTAAAAACAGTGAAACAAAGTTTTAAATGAACCATTTTCCCTAATTACATGTATATGCAACACCAACACCCCTGTTCAAATCTGTAGTTTAGTGTTTCATGGCCCTTTAAAGGGATAGTTCACCCAACACTGAAAATTCTGCCATCATTTATTCACCCTTATTCACTTGTTTAAAATGAATTTCTTGCTTCTGATGAACATAAAAGAAGATATTTGGAAGAATGTTGGAAACCAGTAACCGTTGACTGCCATAGTATTTGTACTAGTCACTGGTTTCCAACATTCTTCAAAATATCTTCTTTTGTGTTCATCAGAAGCAAGAAACTCAAACAGGTATTGAACAAAAAAGGAAACAGGTTTGGAAAGACTTTAAGGTGAGTAAATCTGCATTTTTGGGCGAACTCTCCTGTTAACCACTAGCTGGCGGTGTATGTAGAGCACTGACCTCTGATAGTCTGCTCCAATGAGACTGGTCCCGTTCACTGCCAGGATCCTGTCACCGATGCAGAGTCGTCCGTCTGCAGCAGCAGGTCCATCTGGAATCAGAGTCCTGATGTAGATTCCAGGATTATTCAGAGGGGTGTGCTGTATTTATGGAAAGAGAAGCAAACAGAGACCTATTTATTGGTTATTTTTAAAAGCAGGAAATATGAAATCATAACCAAAGCATCAGTTTATTCAGGGTAGATTTTATTAGAGATCATGATATAAATCAGAATAGTCACTCATTCACTATCTTTTAGCTTAGTCCCTGATTTATCAGGTTTGAATTGCTATTTATTGTTTTTATGTCTTAACAGATAATTGGACAGCTGTATAATATTAGTGCATACAGCTGTGGAAAAGAAACATTTTAAAAATTCTCAGTTTCTCTAGATGTTCTGGATTTACTAGGTATGTTTTTGAAGATGTTGGTAAAGGTTTTTATGAAGTTCTCATAACATTTCTTCCACATTTCAAATAAAACACTGTCATTTGGAGCATAAAAAATTAACTATTTTCATTCTTTCTTGTGACTGAAAAATCACAAAATTCCACCAAATATTGCGTTCTTAAAGGGATAGTTTAGCCAAAATAAACATTTTCTCACTATTTACACTGCTTAATTGATTCCAAGCCTTTATGAGTTTCTTTCATTCTGCTGAACCTAAAAGAAGATATTTTGAAGAATACTGGAAACCATTGACTTCCATAGTAGGAAAAAAAACAGATACCTGTTTCCATCTATCTTGAGAATATTTTCTTTTGTGTTCAGCAAAATAAATAATCTTAAATGGGCTTGTGACAAGTTAAGAGTGAGTAAATAATAACAGAATTCATATTTTTAGATGAATGATCCCTTGTCTAAAAATTCATATAAACATGTCTAAAAACATGGCATTTTTTTGTTATTTTGACCAATTGCATTTTAAATTTTGATTGCATTTTAGTTGACAATTGAATTTTAACAGTTCAAGTAAACCATATATATAACTAGTTACATTGTTTTATAACATTGTGCACTTATGGTAAACATGTTTTGAGGTAATGTTTAAGTATAATGCAAGGAATTATAAAAAACAAACTCTTAGCGTTTTAAGATTCTGTCTCTTTAACCTTACTGTCGTGTTCAGGTCAACTCTGACCAATTTACAACTTAAAACACTCATAAATATTGTGTTTTACATCTGATTGCCTCAAGGCCTTATGATATCCTCCACACTATGCATTTGAACATATAAAAGTGATGATCACCTTTTTCATTGAATTTTGAGTGTTTTAGTCAACCTTGTTACACCTGTGGTGTTCCCAGTCAAAAGTGACCTCCATAGGAAATGAATGGGTATCCAGACTACATTCATCCATTAGACAGAAAACATCTCCTTACACACCACCCCAACTCACTCACTCACTCACTCACTAGTTTGCGAGTTCAGTCGTACGGAAATGTTCGATTTTTAAAAGGAGGCATGGCATCCAAATAAGCAATTCGTACTAAATTGTATGAATAAGATCGAACAAATTCATACAGATTAGCCACTAAATCAATAAGTTATGAATTGTCATGAGATAGCGTTGGATCTTCCAACATAAATCAACTTCCTGATAAAACAATGTATCATATCTTCACACAGACTAGACAGGTGTCTGTTATGTGAACCCATCTCTGTGTGTGTGTTGCTTTTTTTTTTGTTGCTGTTTGTTTGTTTCTTTCCTTTCTGCCTATCTTTGTTCAGCCTATTTCTGGGTCTAGCAGGAGCACTTTTAGCTTAGCTTAGCATCAATTATGATATTGAATTAGACCATTAGCATCTCGCTCAAAAATGACCAAAGTATAATTGCTAGTTCTGTGTCCATGCTCACAGTCTTTACCCTCACTATTCCCAATATTAGTACACTAATATAGTCCAATTGAAGCACTGAATGAAAATTTGTGCACTCAGTATACAGGAAAGGATGTCATTTTGTTTGTGAATTGCTGGTTAATAAATCATTCAGATGGATTCAAATTTCAATTTCTTTAGTCAGACGCTGTGATAGTTATATTTTGATTTCTGTCATCTATCGTTCATTTTTTCTAAACATTTTCAGTGCCAGTTTGTATTTTCACTGCAGTGATTACATGTCTAATTCTATAAATTCATGTTAAACACTACTTTAAGACATTGTTCACAGCTAAAGAATGTTGAATACAAATTTGGTGGTGAAAAAATGTTTTTTTTGTGCTAATATAAGCGCAGTTAAAACAGACCGGTCAATTTTGACCGGGAACACTAAAGTAAGAGTAAGGATGTGAACACGACACGAGGAATAAAGGAACTCTCCAATTTTTTAAAATAATTATCGAAACTCTAAAATTTTTGAGCAAGATGCTATTGGTCTAATTTGATTCAATGATCTATGCTAAGCTAAGCTAAAAGTGCTTCCACCAAACCCAGAGATCGGCTGAATGGATTAAAAAATGGCAAAACTCAACTGTTTAACTCAGGGGATTTGAGACTATTGTCTAAAATAAGACTATATCCAAAGTGGAGGGTTCCTTTAATGCTAAATGTTCTGAAAATGTATCAAGTTTGTTGGTGTCTTTCTTTTATGTTTTTAAATTTAAATGTGTTTAATTGTTTTATTTTTAAATGAGCTTGTTACAACTTTCTGTCTGGGTTTTGGAAAAAATCTATAGTGTCATATGTATATGCATAAAACACTAAACACCAAAGTTAAATGCCAGAGAAACACACTCACAAGTCCATCGATCAGTCCCATTCCCAGGCCGTACGGTCCTTTATCCAGGTCCACTACAAAGACGGAACAGATATCATCAGACTTTGGGCCCAGATGAGAAACAGGGACAGGGAAAGGAAAACCACAACCACTCAAAGGGCCTGGAGTCGGGCAGGGATAAACAAACAAACACACACAGGACTCAATGCTCATTGACACGCACACGCGCACACGCGCACACGCGCACACGCACACACACACACACACACACACACACATACACACACACACACACAGACTCCAAATTCAAGCCAATAAACAAGTGTTCACAACGGGCAAATGCAGCTGCTGCACATGCAAACAAAGTTATTAAATGATGCGAAGAGTAAACACACACACACAACACTGACAGAAGTCTACACACAGAACTCTACACATGTGTTTATAAGATGTAAACACATGTATTGACACACAAAGTCATTCAAGGGAAATAAAAGAGATGTACACAAAACAGACATAATGACATGTCTTTTGTCGAATAACCAACATGTGCAGTGCAGACAATAACTTGGTCATTCCTGCTACACAGGATTTTTTCATGGCCAATTTTTTTATGCAAATTTTATAGGCTACTTAAGATTAAATTAACATAATATTAGTTTTACTTTATTGAAATGAAAAGTGCATTTTTTACATAAAACAAACAAAACTAAAATAAAATACATGTTTTATTGGAAATGTAAAATTAATAATACATTTATTTTGTTATTATTTAAACGTAATTATATATATTTTAAAATCCCATCAGATCATCAGATTTTTGTCCTGTTAGTTTTGTAATTACATATTTTTATGTTTTAATTTTCTTATGATCTATGGTAGTAGCTGATTTGTTTTACTCTAAAAATAATCTCAAGATTAAAATCTATTTTCATATAAAAAAACAAGAGTAATCTAAAATTCTTACTCTTGAATTTGGTAATCAATCCAGATAAATCAATTAAGTCTTATTTAAAATCTTTAATAATAATAATAATAATAATAGGCGACGCAGAAGGCGCAGTAGGTAGTGCTGTCTCCTCACAGCAAGAAGGTCGCTGGTTCAAGCCTCGGCTGGGTCAGTTGGCATTTCTGTGTGAAGTTTGCATGTTCTCCCTGCGTTTGCGTGGGTTTCCTCCGGGTGCTCCGGTTTCCCCCACAGTCCAAAGACATGCAGTACAGGTGAATTGGGTAAGCTAAATTGTCCGTAGTGTATGAGTGTGAATGAGTGTGTGTGGATGTTTCCCAGAGATGGGTTGCGGCTGGAAGGGCATCTGCAGCGTAAAAATCGTGCTGGATAAGTTGGCGGTTCAATCCGCTGTGGCGACCCCGGATTAATAAAGGGACTAAGCCGAAAAGAAAATGAATGAATAATAATAATAATAATAATAATAATAATAATAATAATAATAAACAATTATAATTAATAATAAGTGGTTTCTCATATATATTTGAATGTACATTAAGCATAATAAATGCAAGCTAAATGTTTTTATACAATTTGAAATAACTTTAGTAAGAAATCAAAAAGTGGTAAAATCATCATTCACTGTAACTGTGATTCATTTATGTTAAAAAAGCAAACGTAATCTGACCTGTGCTCAATATAAAAGAATAAGTAACTATAATTAATTGGAGAACAATTAAAATTATAAAAAAACGTTCTGCGTTAAATAAAATAAAAGTATAAAATAAAAATATAAAATAATTAAAATAAAAAAATTATAAAAAATTAAATTAAACAATTCAATAAAAAATAAAACAACAAATAAAAATTTATAAAAAAATAAGAATAAAATAAAATTAAATTAAGCAAATCAATAAAAAATAAATCAAAACAAAAATTCTAAATAAATAAGATAAAAAAAATTTAAAATGTAATTAATTTAAATTAAGCAAATCAATAAAAATAAAACAAAACAATACAAATTAATAAAAAATAAAATTACATATAAATATAAAATAAAATTAAATTAAATTAAAATAAATTAAACAAATCAATAAAAAATACAATAAAATAAAAAATGTAAATAAAAATACAAAATTTAATTAAATTAAACAAGTCAATAAAAATAAAACAAAACAATACAAATGAATAAAAATAAAATAAAAATATAAAGTTTAATTAAATTAATTAAACAAATAAATAATTCAATTTAATTCAAATAAACAAATCAATAAAGAATAAAGAATAATAAAAATAAAAATATAAAATAAAATTAAAATATAAAATAAAAAAAAATAATTAAATTAAATTAAACAACAATTTTTTTTAAAATAATACAATAAAAAAATAAAAGAAATTAAAATAAGGTCACATTGTAGTATGACTTTTTTCACTTTTTCTTTTCCACTTTTTTTTTTGATGCTTTTTAAAAAAATCCCTTTTCATCTGTGAAACACACTGCATAACAGGAATGACTGAAAACTCAAATTTTAGCAATAAGAACACACACATCCACGACCCAAAAGTTGTGTTTTTTTTTTTTTTGGACTTGCCTTCAATGCCATTGCTGATGAAGCCATTGATTTTCTTGTGCTCTGGTGTAGAACGCATGCAACCATTGGTCTTAGTGTGCGAGTGTGTATGTGTGTGCTCTTGTGAAGCATGCTCCGGGTAGTGCGCTGTGTTGGACTGTATGTACGTGTGTTCCGGATAGAGCGGGGTGTTTGGTGGAGTCAGTATACAGGAAGAGTCTGTGGCTTGGCTTTGGTTGGCGTAACGGCCACTAGAGCCGTTTCTGTAGTGAATGCCGTGTGTTGGTTTGTCCCGTGTTCGGTCTTCGGCTCCTGCTCCTTCTCCTCTTCCTCCGAGAGCCGCGGAGGAGCCGCGCACCTCGCCTTCTCCTTCCCCGCGAACAGATGGAGCCGGGTGAGGACTGGAGTGAGGCTGCGGAGGCTAGAACACAATTTATTATTTATCATAGAGTTGGGTTTAGTTGACAACTCTTGGAATAAAATGATCTCAAGGTCAAACATACATTTGAAGTCAGAATTATTAGTCCCCTGTATACTTTATTTGACCAATTTCTGCTTAACAGAAAGATTTTTTCAACACATTTCTAAACATAATAGTTTTAATAACTCATTTCTAATAACTGATTTCTTTTTTCTTTGCCATGATGACAGTCAATAATATTTTACTAGATATTTTTCAAGACACTAGCATTCAGCTTAAAGTGACATTTAACTGGGTTAATAAGGTTAAATAGGTAAGTTATGATAGGTTAGTCATTGTATAATGATAGTTTCTTCTGTAGATAATCAAAAACAAATATTGCTTAAAGGTTCAAGACACCCTGGAGTACTTTTTTAAGATTTTATCAGATTTGTGTGTGTTGCGCATCATTTAAGACAACATTAGCACGTTAGCACCTGTCAGCTTTAATTGTGGGGAAAATTAGATAATTTTGGGCTTTTGTCAGCTAATTTCATCTTCTGGGTTTAAAATATTTTTTGCGGCAGGATCAAAATCAGTGATGTAGCACAAAACTGCTAGTGGAGTGATGACGTGTCGGTTTCTCGTTATTATTTATAGCATAGTTTTCTTATCCTATAAGACCCTGCTTCATAATTATTCATGAAAACACCTGCTTGCCGAAGGAAAGGCAGACCTGCCAAGCTGTAAGACCCAATGACTGGGTGAGACCACGCACGGCACGGGTCATATGTGTTTGTTTCCATGATCCACGGAGTTTGTTGCATGTTTTTTCCAAAACTGTTGGTTTGCGGCAAGCATTTTTGTCTGAAGATCTGTACGAGAATTGCGAATTTGGTCTTTTATCATTTGAGTTTGTTACCATTCAGACACATCGCCTATCCGTGCTGCCGTGTTCGCCTATGTTTAAAATGCTCCAGATTACCGGCAGGGTTAATGCTTGGAATAGACAGGGCAAGGGACCTGCTGCACTGCTATCCACTGTGTCTGCATTCAGACCTGAGGATTGAGGAGGACAAAAGTTCTCCTCATTTATAGTGTTTATATAAACACGATTATCTTTATAATGATATGACAAATTGTGGTTGTGTGTATATAAAAATTACGAATAACAAATGTAGCAGGGCATTAAATTACTGTTTATGTCATTCATTTATTCATTTTCTTTTCGCTTAGTCCCTTTATTAATCTGAGGTCACCACAGTGGAATGAACCACCAACTTATCCAGCCTATGTTTTACACATTGAACGCCTTTCCAGCCCAAACCCAACATTGGGAAACACCCATACACTCTTGCATTCACACATATACACCACGGCCAGTTTAGCTTATTCAATTCACCTATAGCACATGTCTTTGGACTTGTGAGGGGAAACCGGAGCACCCGGAAGAAACCCACTCGAACACGGGGAGAACATGCAAACTCCACACAGAAATGCCAACTGACCCAGCCAGGGCTCGAACCAGCGACCGTCTTGCTGTGATGCAATCATGCTACCCACTGCGCCATCATGACGCCCTAAATATATATATTTTTTATTTATTTATTTTACATTCTTCAGGAAATATAACCACAAATGTTTCAGCTCAACTCCTTCCTCAGTGTGTGAGGTATAATTTAATGGTATAACAGGAAAGGCATTTAAGGAAAGGTTTGAAATATGAATGTGCATTTTGGTGATTTTCAAACCTTTAGTCCTCTGATGGAGGGAGCTCTTGAGCAGAATTATGTCATATGGCAATTAAACTGATCGCAAAACAAACAAACAATGAAAATAAGCTTTTGGATACTCTTTAAACAATGTCGCAAGCCTGGAAAATTTGTAATTTTTCTTTGTAAACCAACTCACACATGGCCCCAAATTTAGCCAGCAGCTCGTAATTACGCAGCTAATCTTGTAATCAGATTAACAATGATTCTCATGTCTAGAATTTAAATCTTCGTTTTTAAGCTACAGTCCTTAAGCTAAATTCACATTTTTTGAATAACTTGTGTGTGTGACGTATTTACACATTGATTTACTTAAGCCATCACTCCATTCCTGCCTCTAGTATCTGTCAGAAATCATCTTATTTAGAAATCGGATCTATGGAAATTAGGGCTGCACAATATATTTTTTCAGCATCGATATCGCAATGTGCACATCTACAAGTCACATTGCAATATATGCAATGTTGAGTCTGAATCATAGTTGACCAGGAGCTACAGAACTGTTTTTAATTACTGTATTTTGCCGTTTATATGATTTATGCAAAAAATAAATACTTTTCTAACGTCAAATTTTTATCTTGTTTCTACTCAAAATAACTACATTTCAATGCAAAAAACAAGATTATTTTACTTGCCCCACTGACAATATAGTTTTGGTCGTTTTAAGGAAAAACTTAAAAGTTAAAGATTAAAGAAAAGTTGAAAACAAGACAATAATTTACTTGATCTAAGAATTTTTAGATATTTGGACTTTGAGTCAAGTAATAAAAGCATTTTTTTGCATTGTGATTATTTAATTTCTGTACCTGAATATTGTTTGACTCCATAGAAAACCATCAAATAGAGCTATTCAAACAATCTTATGAAAGCATCCCTTATTGCAATATTTATAGCAGAAAATTTAAATATCGCAATATCACATTTTTCTAATTTCATGCAGCCCTAATGGAAATACATGCAACTTACATATATGACATACAAGTTTATATTTGGATTTCAGATTGATATATAATATATCACATATGCAACATAATGTATATCTCAAAGGATAGAAAAATGTATGTATATACAGTTAAAGTCAGAATTATTAGCCCACCTGTTTATTTTTTTCCCCAATTTCTGTTTAACGGAGAGAACATTTTTTCAACACATTTCTAAGCATAATAGTTTAAATAATTCATTTCAAATAATTTATATATTATATAAATATTATATATGATTATTTTATCTTTCCCATGATGACAGTAAATAATATTTTACTAGATATTTTTTTCAAGACACTTCTTTACAGCTTAAAGTGACATTTAAAGGCTTAACTAGGTAAATTAGGTTAACTAGGCAGGTTAGGGTAATTAGGCAAGTTATTGTATAATGATGGTTTGTTCTGTAGACTATCGAAAAAAAATAGCTTAAAGGGGCAAATGATTTTGACCTTAAAATGGTTCTTAAAAAATTAAAAACAGCTTTTGTTCTAGCAGAAATAAAACAAATAAGACTTTTTCAGAAAGAAAAAATATTATCAAACATACAGTACTGTGTAAATTCCCTTGCTCTGTTAACCATCATTTGAGAAATACTTAAAAAAGAAAAAAAAATTAAAGGGGGGCTAATAATTCTGACTTTAACTGTCACATATATTGTTTTTTTCTTTTTTTTTCAGCAATTAAAGTAACATACGTACACTCACCGGCCACTTTATTAGGTACACCTGTCCAACTACTCGTTAATGCAAATTTCTAATCAGCCAATCACATGACAGCAACTCTATGTATTTAGGCATGTAGACATGATCAAGACGATCTGCTGCAGTTCAAACCGAGCATCAGAATGGGGAAGAAATGTGATTTAAGTGACTTTAAACATAACATGATAATGGGTTTACTGTACTGTTTCCACAGTCACCAGATCTCAATCCAATAGAGCACTTTTGGGATGTTGTGGAACGGGAGATTTGCATCATGAATGTGCAGCCGACAAATCGGCAGCAACTGCGTAATGCTATCATGTCAATATGGACTAAAATCTCTGAGAAATATTTCCAGTACCTTGATTAATCTATGCCACGACGGATTAAGGCAGTTCTGAGAGCAAAAGGAGTCTAACCTGGTACTAGTAACTAGTAAGGTGTACCTAATAAAGTGGCCGTTCAGTGTATATGTAGATATTTGTAATTTCAGTGATTGAAAAAATATATAAAGCCATAATTTTTGAAATATACATGTATGTTGCAGATATATTGCACATATCTGACATAGATTTGATTTATATATGTGTGAAATCCAAATATAAACTTGCCTGTCATATATGTAATTTGCATATATTGCCATATAAAAAATGTATATGGGATTTTAAAATTAAATTTCCATAAATAAAATAAAAAAAAATTCTTGGACCCAACATCAGCATGTTTTTGAAAGATTTTGGAAAGATGATGAGACACTCAAGACTAACAGTTTAAATTAAGCAACAGCTACCTATTTAAAAAATATATATTTTAAACTGCAACTACATTTCACTAAATTGCTGTTTTACATATATTCTTTAATTAAATAATAGTCCATCCAAATCAAATAAAATTTTATCAAATCAAATTACTAAAAGATTCCAAATGTTTGACCAGTAGTGCATGAAGTTATAGATTATCAAAATATTTACCTGGGCATCCTGTCTGTCTGCACAGCCATTAGAAGGATGAGTTTTAGTGCGAAGCCCCCAAACAAAGTGACGAACGTAAAGCAGCTGGCGGTAAATACTGTCCTCAACACAATCACTCTCCAAATCCACCTTAAACCCAGCACTAGGCAGCACAATAGGAGGGTGATTCTCAAAGCTCTCCAGTAGATCAACTATCAAAGAAAAAAAAAAAACACAGGGATTTACAGTGTACACTTGCATACACACATACATAATAAAGTCATACTGTAAGCATACCTGTTCTGTATATATAGGCCTCATCTTCACTGCTGGGTTGCCAGATTGGTAGAGGCCCGAGTTCAGCCATGAGCTGATATTGAGTGAGGACTCTGTGAAGCTGGACAGGCTTTAGAGACGGATGCTCTGCACATAAAGCTTTCCAGCTCATCTGCAGATAAAAACACACACACATGCATAGGATAAGGGTTAGTTCACCTAAAAATTACAGTTCTGCCATTGTTTACTCATGCTATGAATGAGTCCCAAGATCTGTTTGATAAAATTCTTCCAAACATCTTTTGTGTTCAGTAGAACTAATTTAAATAGGCCTGGCATAACCAGAGTAACATGTAAATGATGACAGATGTAATGTTGTTGGGGATGCTAACATTTGAAACATTTGAAAAATATGGATTAAAAAGTAAGTTTTACACACACTTACCAAGAAATTGCACTCAAATTAAAACAATATGATCTTATACACCAATAAACTTTTGCTTTACATACAAGCTAACCTGTTAAAAACATTGGAAGCTAATATAAATAACCATTCATTTTTTTGTCTAAATTGTATAAAATCACAGCAATATTGAAAGGTTTTAGTTTTTTAATGAACTCGAACACAAAAATGTAACTAGAAATAAGACAAATCAATAACAATACTCTAAATAAGACAAAAATGCAATATATTATATATCTTAAAAACATAAAATAATCTAACAATATATATAT
>CAIGQZ010033037.1:4284087-4303479 GCA_903798205.1 Danio tinwini
AATAAAAATACTCTAAATATGACAAAAATGCTATATATTATATATCTCAAAAATATAAAATAATCCAGCAAAATAAACTGATAAGGCAGATTTCAGCATTCATTTTTTTTATTAATTAATTAAATTATTATATTTACTAAAAGTATTATTTAGCTAAAATTAACATTATTTCCCCTTTTATACCATTTATTTATCAGCTGGTGTCGTGTGAATTGAATTAAATCTTTATAAATATAAATTTTAACCTATGTAAATTTCTATGAACCCCATCATTAAGTTGATTTAGAAACTTAAAAAAATGCTGCAATGTTTTAATCCAAAAGCTTAATTTCTCTTCAGACTAAGAACAAAAATCCTGTCTGGTCTAGAGGTAAGTAAATGTACATTTTTTTAGTGTGTGTGAAAAGCTTGGCATTACCTGTGAAAGCTGCTGTGGAGGCGAAGCAAGGATGGTCACTGTGCTACAGAATTTGGCAAAGAATTTCTGTGCGAGATGATTGTGACCTGCTCCTTTAGCCCAGTCTAACAGAATCTTCACACTCGCCTGGATCTGCAGGACGCGAGAGCGCTGAAACCAGCCACGAGCGGGACCTGCAAACACACATACATGAAGTCAGAAATATTTGAAAAAGACAGACACAATACCAGGGCTTCTGCAGGTTTCACAAAGTCAAATTTAAGACCTTTTTAAGATCATTATGAATTGAATTTCAGACTTAAAGATTTTTTTTCTAACTGGGAAAAGATATTTAACTGCTCCTCAGACAACTTCTGATAAGTTATTTCTCAGCCACATATTTTAAACAATGTGCCAAAACAAGCAACCCAGTTGTATGCATTCAAATTTTACTTTGAGAATGATAATATTAATATAATTAATTAAATATATGCACAACAGTCTGTCCAGGTCAGTGTTCTCACCATATATGTTCTATGGTTCATATACTGTATGGAGAACATTTAAACAAATGTTATTGAAGATAATTAAACCATATTGGAAAAATAAAGTAATAAATACATTTGAAGGCCTAAAATTCAAGGAATTTTTTTATGTTTAAGACATTTTAAGACTCCACGGATGCCCTAAATACATGCAGTATGCACACACTAAACAAACACTCCTACTGAAGACTGAATGATACGCTGTGATTATTGTTCATCACATGAGGAGTTCTGTGTAGTATTTAAACAAATGTTATTGAAGATAATTAAACCATATTGGAAAATTAAAGTAATAAATACAGGGTTTTTTAAAGTTAAAGTTTCATTGAGATGGATTCTTGGTTAACTGGATAGTGTTGGTGCGACTTGGTAGATTTACTGGATACGGACATTTGAGATCTGTTTAAAATAAGACCTACAAGACAATTTATTCATTTATTCATTCATTTTCCTTTGGTTTAGTCCCTTATTTATGAGGGGTCGCCACAGAGGAATGAACTGGTTTACGCAGCGGATGCCCTTCCAGCCGTATCGCAGTACTGGGAAACACCCATACACTAATTCACACAAACACTCATACACTACAGCCAATTTTAGTTTATCCAATTCACCTATAGCGCATGTCTATGGACTTGTGGGGGAAACCGGAGCACCTGGAGGAAACCCACGCAAACATGGGGAAAACATGCAAACGCCACCAAGGATAGCCAACTGAGCAAGCCTGGACTCGAACCAGTGACCTTCTTGCTGTGAGGCGACAGTGCTAACCACTGAGCCACTGTGCCGCCCCCTACAAGACAATATTTAAGGCATTTTTATGTTTAAGGCATTTTAAGACAATTTTTAGACTCCACGGATGCACTAAATACATACAGTACGCACACACTAAACAAACACTCCTACTGAAGACTGAATGATATGCTGTAATATGTCAGATTATTGTTGTTCATCACATGAGGAGTTGTGTGTAGTATTATAGTATTAGTCAATGTCACTCTTCACACACTGCGAGTGTGAGTGTGTGTTTGAGCACAAGAGCAGCGCTGATCCTCTGTCTGTTATGACATAAAGAGGATTATGGGAGTCTGGAGAAATAATCTTCACCTGACCACGAGTAATGCACAAATGTTCGCACAGAAGGAGCATGTGTTTCCCTCTGCCCTTTAAAAACAGAAAACTGATGGATTAACAACACACAATACTGACTGCCACTAAACTATTTAAAAATATGCTAAAATATATTATTTTATTTAGAGCAGAACATCAGTTATACTGAGAAAATGTGTGTTACTCACTTTCATAGAAGTTTTGTTTGGTGTTTAAAAAGTCAGTCACTACTTTAAAATGAATACTGTATCTAAACGTATGTGTAATACAAACTTACAGAAAATATAAGATAAACCATTCCCTTCGGGGGAATCCAGCAATTGATTCTGATTGGTCAAGACCAGGGGCGTCGCTAGACCCAATTTACTGGGGCACGTGCCCCAGTAAATTTACTTTATATGCAAGTGTGTGTACTAAGGGGTAATCCCAGAATAAAGACGTTATTCTCTATGTGCAACCGAACCAATGCTGGTGAAAGCAGTGTAGTTTAATCAAAAAGCAAACTGACGTATCTCTGCATGTGCGCAGAAAACCACACCCACACACCGCTCCTGCTGGATGCGGACGCGCTGCTCTTCTCCCGGTGCGAGTCCCGGTTGTTAACATGCATGCTGAAAAAAATACCCGCTGTGTAGTGAAACACCAGCATTAACAGTCTTTTATGTGGTGACGACACGCAGTGAGTTTTGCAAGTCGATAAAACTAAAGTTTAAACAATATGATGGTAATCATACTAAGAATGCCTCCTGATAGATTGTTTTGTATGAAACACAAAGGAGGGATGCAGTCAGGGAGGTAAAACGTAATAAACCTAATTCTCTGCTATGTGTCTAGTCTAAGACAACAGATAATTTAACATCTTTTTAGTATTCTATAGAATTGCCTATAGAATTTTATTCAAATTAAATTTATTATTCATGCAAAAGATTTTTTAAATGATCTTAGCATATCACTCCAGTTGTGCCTTTACATTATTTTCCAGTTGCATATTAATTTAATTTAGAATAATTGTATAATAACAATAATAATTTTATTTGGTTTATATATATATATATATATTATTATTATTATTATTATTTTTTTTTTAGGGTAGGGGCATGCCCCAGTAGAGCTTTATGTCTAGCAATGCCCCTGGTCAAGACAAAAAACTGTATACTTTTATTAAGATTGGCCAGGTTTTGATTGGGCTAGAACATTTTCTTGGACCTGGCAACCCTTTGCGCCACTCAGAATTTGACTGTGATAAATCACATTTAAATGTGTAAAAAATATAAAAATCAATTCTTTACAGCTGCTATAAATTTTTTTATGGTTAGAAACAATAAACTACCATTATTGTGTTTATGCTGTCTTGTAAATACATATTTTTATTTCTTATTCATACAGTTAAAACAGTCAACAATGCACATTTTGCACCTAAATCATCTATATAAATTGTATTGTTCACTTTATTTCCCACTTATTTAAATGTCCTACCCTGAGCTCTTGTCATTCATTTATTCATTTTCTTTTCGGCTTAGTCTCTTTATTAATCTGAGGTCACCACAACGGAATGAACCGCCAACTTATCCAGCATGGGAAACATCACTGGGAAACATCCACACTCATTCACACACACACACACTAAGGTCAATTTTAGCATACCCAATTAATCTATACCGCATGTCTTTGGACTGTGGGGGAAACCGGAGCGCCTGGAGGAAACCCATGCGAACGCAGGGAGAACATGCAAGCTCCACGCAGAAACGCCAACTGACCCAGCCGAGGCTCGAACCAGCGAACTTCTTGCTGTGACCCGACAACACTACCTACTGCGCGACTGCGTCGCCATCCCTGAGCTCTTGTAAACCACAAAAACATCTTTGAATCGCAAAAATCTCAACAAGAAATAAATAAAGCTCTTTGTATGACGGCAAATCAATGCCAATATTAATCAAGCGCAGCGGTGATGTTTACGTGCGAGAAGTGAACCGCGAGCAGATTACAGGCCTACACGCGAGGAAACAACAACTCGCGAGCACAGGGGATCTTTACATGCGCGCTAAACTGATCCACCATGAGGAAGAATGTTAGTTAATGTTAGTTGATTAGGATTAATCATTATTATTTGACAGTTTCTCGAGATTACTCCTCATAAAGCATCTCAGAAAGTTTCTTATGATTATAACTTGCAAATTATATAAATTTTTATATTTAATGCCGTGATCTTTAACCTGCGTTCAATCCCGGCTAACTTCCGGAAAGGGAAAGCAACCAATAGCGTTAGAGATAACAAGTACGGCGAGTCCTGCGCCAGGACTGAAAAAATACCAAAAGTTTTGCGCGAGCAGAGAGAAGATCCAGCGAGCGAGCGGAGAGAAGTGATCGTGCGCGCGCGCTGTAGGCATGACCTCGCTTGCGAGATCGTCGTTGTGCGAACAGATGATGATGTCCGCTCGCCAGGCCCCCTTTCTCGCGGTGGATCAGTTCAGCGCGCGCGTGAAGATCCTCTGTGCGCGCGAGCTGGAGTTTCCTCGCGTGTAGGCCTGTAATCTGCTTGCGGTTCACTTCTCCTCGCACGTAAACATCACCGCTGCGCTCGAATAATATTGGCATTGATTTGCCGCCATATTTTGTCATTCTGATTTTAACATTTAACAATTGTTTTTAATTAATTCAGTAAATGCAGCTTTGGAACCCATAAGGCACTTCTCTCAATCAATCAATCGATCAATCGATCAATCAATCAATCAACCAATCAATCAATCAATCAATCAATCAATATAAATACACGTGATGTACATATAAAAACATAAAACAAACATGAAATAAAAATGTGCACAACCCCAAACACTTTATACTACAATAATTAATTAATAAAACATCAGTTCTTGGACTATTTAAAAATATATATTTTTTTATTATGGATCTTGCCTTAAAAATAATTTAGTTAAAATCTACCTCAAAATTACAATGTAGATGACTTCAAATTGGGCGCCACAGTGGCGCAGTGGGTAGCACAATCGCCTCACAGCAAAAAAGTCGCCGGTTTAAGCCTTGGCTGGGTTAGTTGGCATTTCTGTGTGGAGTTTGCATGTTCTCCTCGTGTTTGTGTGGGATTCCTACGGGTGCTCTGGTCTCCCCCACAAGTCCAAAGACATGCACTATAGGCGAATTGGGTAAGCTAAACTGTCCGTAGTGTGTGTGTGTGTGGATGAGTATGTATGGGTGTTTCCCAGTGATGGGTTGCAGCTGAAAGGGCATCGGCTGCGTAAAACATATGCTGGATAAGTTGGCGGTTCATTCCGCTGTGGCGACCCCAGATTAATAAAGGGACTAAGCCGAAAAGAAAAAGAAAGAATGAATAAAATGAAGTACATGTTAATTCCCTGAAACGTGATATAAATGTATTCACCACTAGAGGGCAACATAAACACTCATCATTCTAGTACAATTTCATTCTTTGTACTGTACATCCTTCATTCCTTAATATAAAATATAAGACCATGTATTTAAATGTGTCTCTGAATGTGAAAAAATCAGCTGTAAAAGAAGTGCTTGATCAAACCTTTATCGATGAGCTGATTGAAGAGCGAGACGTTGGTGAAGAAGAAGAGGTAGGCGAACATCTGACTCTGAATCTCCGAATGAACCTGGTACTGCTGGAGCAGGTCTGAAGTGGTCTGAAACACACTGACCACTCTGCGAACGGCCTCTGGCATCACACACACTGCACACACACACACTCCTGCAGCCCGCCGGCACTGCTCTGATGAAGGCTCCGTCCCAAATGGGTTACAGTCCAACAGGCCCGGCAACACCACATACAAGGTCTGAAATAGACATCACAGGTATTTGTCATTACTGTACAAGAATGAAGAGTTACCTACTTATACACATTATGTATAGGGCTGTCAATTTAAGATATTAATATTGTATGATTGCTCATTGTAATATATCGCTAGTAAAGAGTTTGGACATGTTTGATCTTTTTTATCGCTTTTTTTGGAACTCCAGAGTTCTAAAAAAAATAAAATAATCAAAACATGTTGGGCGACGCAGTGGCGCAGTAGGTAGTGCTGTCGCCTCACAGCAAGAGGGTTGCTGGTTCGAGCCTCGGCTGGGTCAGTTGCCGTTTCTGTGTGGAGTTTGCATGTTCTCCCTGCCTTCGCGTGGGTTTCCTCCGGGTGCTCCGGTTTCCCCCACAGTCCAAAGACATGCGGTACAGGTGAATTGGGTAGGCTTAATTGTACGTAGTGTGTGTGTGTGGATGCTTCCCAAAGATGGGTTGCGGCTGGAAGGGCATCTGCTGCGTAAAATCGTGCTGGATAAGTTGGTGGTTCATTCCGCTGTGGCGACCCTGGATTAATAAAGGGATTAAGCCAAAAAGAAA
This sequence comes from Danio tinwini, assembly GCA_903798205.1. Classification (NCBI taxonomy): domain Eukaryota; kingdom Metazoa; phylum Chordata; class Actinopteri; order Cypriniformes; family Danionidae; genus Danio; species Danio tinwini. Next base: position 4,290,509 of record CAIGQZ010033037.1, read on the forward strand.
ATGAATGAATGTTTAATGTTTTCTGATGTTTTTTGGTAAACATAAAAATAATATTAATATTAAAATTATAATAATATAAAAAAACTAAAATAATCAAAACTTTTTAATGTTTTCTGATAGTTTTTTTTTGTTGTAAAAATGGAAAATATTCATTCATTCATTTTCTTTTCAGCTTAGTCCCTTTATTAATCAGGGGTCGCCACAGCGGAATGAACTATAAACTTATTCAGCATATGTTTTTAAGCAGCGTATGCCCTTCCAGCCGCGATTCATCACTGGGAAACATCCATACACACTCATACACACACATACACTATGGACAATTTAGCTTACCAAATTCATCTATAGCGCATGTCTTTAGACTTGTGGGGGAAACCAAAGCACCCGGAGGAAACACACGTGAACACAGGGAGAACATGCAAACTCCACACAGAAACGCCAACTGAACCAGCCAAGAATTGTAAGAATATAAAAAAGCTAAAATAATCAAAACCTTTTAATTTTTTGTGTGTTTTTAGTAAACATGAAAATAATATATATTAAAATTATAATAATATAAAAAAAGCTAAAATAATCAAAACTTTTTAATGTTTTCTGATGCTTTATTGCAAAAATGGAAAATATTAACACTTAAAATTTTAATAATAAGATAAAAAAGTGAAAATATTTAAAACTTTTTAATGTTTTTTTTTCTTTTTTTTGTGTTTTGGTAAACATGAAAAATAATATTAATAACATAAAATTTTTATCATAAAAAAAGCTTAAATAATCGAAAACTTTTTAATGTTATTTTTGTGAGTTTTTGGTAAACATGGAAATAAATTTATTATTAAAATTAAAATAATATAAAAAAGCTAAAATAATCAAAACTTATTTTTTTACATTTTTATTGTGTTAATATAAATAATATTAATAAAAAAATAATATTAAGAATATTAAAATTGTAATAAAATAAAAAACTAAAATAATCAGAAAAATTATGTTTTCTGATGTTTTTGGTAAACATGAAAAATAATATTATAGTAATATTAAAACTGTAATAAAAAAGCGCTAGAATAATCAAAACCTTTTAATGTTTTTTGTGCTTTTGGTAAACATGGAAATAATATAAATAACATAAAAATGATAATAATATGAAAAAGCTAAAATAACCACAACTTTTTTAATGTTTTCTGATGTTTTTATTAAACATGAAAAACAATATCATAATAATATTAACACTTTAAGCGCTAAAATAATCAAAACTTTTTTATGTTTTATAATGTACAAAACATTTATAATTTATAAATGTTTTTAACAGATTTTTTTGTGTTTTTGTTAAACATTTTAATACTATTACAATCTAAAATACCTGTTTTTTCTTTCTTGATTTTTCAGAACTCATTTTATTATACGTACTGTTTTTATGGAAAATCTAAAATATGTAACTATCAATGTTCATAACAGTGAAAACAGTGATACTATAATGAATAAATAGTCAGAATGTTCTTTTGTATAATTATAAAAGTCTTCACTGTAAATTGTTGATTCCTTAAAAGCATAATTGTTTAATAAAAGTATTTTAAAAAAATTCAACTTGTTTCAAACTTTTGAACATTAGTGTAAATCAAACTAAATAAATTACCCTACATCCACTATACATAATAAGCATTCAATGTTTAATAATATGGCACAAAAGAGTGTTCAGGAAGTGAACTACCACGTCATTAATAAATAAATACTTAAATTACAGTATTTTAGTAATTTAGTATGTATTTCCCCCAGTATTTTAGCAATTTATAATACAAATTTATATATAATTTAGTATAGGACATAAAGTAGAAGAGGACAGCACCTAAAACGACACGCGACACAGAAGCCAGCAAGCACCCACACATAAATACATTAAATAATTAATTCCCAGCAGCCCAGGTAACATCTTGGCGCCACACATATAAGGTAATCCTACCCTTTACCTTAGTGATGTAGTAGACGCACTGCTGAAAGGTGTACATGATGACTTCCTCCAGTATGGTCATCGCCTCTTCATTTGCTGATATTGTTGCTGAGAGAAGAGATTCTTTGGATCCTGCTGCAGTGAGGGACAAAAAATACAATTAGACCAATAGCAACATTTTATTACCTATAATCCTCGTGTCTATTTAATGTCTTTCATTTTGTCAGTATTGCACTCCATGGACCCAGTTTACAAAAGAAACCATGTAGCCTAAAACTCACCGCATCCCAATTTGCTTACTTATGCACTACCTATGACGTTTTTTTCTAAATATATATATATATATATATATTTAAATAGTGCAACTACGCTCTAAGAAACTGTGACACTTTGTTTCTTAACAAATGTGTTCCTTCAAGAACTATTTAAAAGCATTTTTCTATATCTAAAATGTGTCAATTTATTTTCAGTAAATATAAAATATCTAAATAATTTTTAAACAAAGTTTTTTTTTAAGTTTCTTTTTGTGTAAATGCACCTTTTCCATTTACAATAAAGAATAAAAAATACTTCAACATCAGTTAAACTTTGCTAAACATTTCTCAACACTTTTCACAAAAATGTTACAGAAACACATTCTCCCGTGTACGATATCAAACTTTTTTTTCTCCAATTTACACACAATACCTTTGTAATCACCTAAAAGTTTACTTAATTGACTTAATTTTAAACTAGAAATAGCATTATGCAAAAGTATTGTAACGAGATATGCACCATGTTTGATTCGTTTTACAATACTAAAATGTCTGCATGAACACTTTGCATATGCAGGACTTTTGCCAGCTTGCTTGCATAGTGGAAAGCAAACACCAAAAGGTGCGCATATCAATAATGAAAATGTATTTATCAGAAAATGCTTACCAAATGTTTATTAAAAATGCTTTAAATGTTTAGTTTACAATACAATAGTTTTGCTTTACCAGTTGTTTTGTGTTATAAAACTTAATAATTAATGTTTATGAGTTTCTTTCAACATGCTTTTAAATGATGATTCATGTTTTAATATAGAAATTATTCATAAAATCACTTTGTCTTTCCAGTCATATTTATTTTCATAGATATTGTAATAACGGAGTTGTCCAACACTTATGTACCTTTTTTATGAGAACAATTGTGTACCCTCATTTCAATTGTACCATAAAAGGTACAGAACATTATCATAAGAGAACATAAGGAACATTATTTGCACCACAGTGTACCTTTTTTTCAGAGAGTGTAGTGTTTGACACAAATGTGTTTTAAATGCTCTAAAAATGATTAAATAATCTAAAAAATGATCAAAAAGTTCATTTGTGCAAGTAGCTGATGATCTATAGTTACATTTTAAAGTTAAGCGTCATCTAGCTGGTGTTAATGTTGGGTCGTCATAAACATAAATATGACCAGCATTGCCAATTAAAATGCAGGTTTGTTTAAACACAATATGTAGGCTTCTTAGATGGTCCCATACTTATTATTTTTCAACCCAGACTCATTGGAAATACGTGCATCAGCCTAATTTTTATGCAAAACGTAAAATACATTGCTCCAGATACGTTTTGTTGCACATTTCAGAAGAAAAATACACAAGAGGGCACTGTTTAGATTTTTTAATGAATCTAAAATACGGTACTTAGAATACGTATTGTTATGTTTCATATACACATCCTTCTTGTACATGATCACGAGAAACCAGAGCTTTTCAGATCACCTAGGCTGAGTTCTAGTTTACTTTTAGACATATACTCAAATCCCCGCTGCCAAGTGCGTTTCACTTCTTTAAGTGAATGATGAAAGTTTACATGGATATACCCTTGATCCTTCAATTTTGACACTTTTATTTATGTCCATGCACAACTCAAAAATAAACAAAATGAAGCATCACGTGTTAATCAAGTCCATGCATGAAGAAAGGACATTATAGATTTTTTTTTCTTTTTGCCATCACCACTAATGAATGTTGTTTGAATTTACATGTGTGAGGTTACCATAGAATCGTAAGTTGTTTGCTCTTTATTGGTGTTGCGATTAAATTTTATCCACACGCACACTGGTCGAAACGTCTTTTTATTGTAAACTGAGTTCTTATTCAATTTTCCGTTAAAAATTACAATAAATAGGGAATTTTTGTTGTATTTTCCATAAGAAACTGATTTCTAGTGAAAGATATATATATATAGAATTAACTATATATATCATTGAAGGGAGACAAATTCAATTTAAACTGCCAGTAGTGCACACTTGTGTGACAATCAATGACATACATCTGAGGGACTGAGGCAAAGGGAAGTTAGCGAGTGAAGGGCATAAAAAATGAAACTGAAATGCAGCTCTAGAATTACTGAACCACCGACCAAGTCTTTTTAAAAGTAAACACTATAGTAAATGCACTGTGCCACACCATACCGTGTGAGCTACTGAGCAAACTGACCATGCCAGAAAAGTTGTCCATTTGAAGATAGATAGGTGAGACAAATGAATTAATTTAAAATCATAGGCACTGTTAGTGTACCACCTTGGCTCACTCAGGAAGACAAAAGGATCGCAGGATTTGTCAAACACAGATTTATTTACAAACACTCACTTGGGAGGACATCGATAACACAGGAACGACATGGAGTGACGACAAAGCACAACTAAAAATACCGGACAATGGACTGACTAAACACAGGGATAAAAATACACGACATGATGGAAACTAATGACTTCAGACACAGGTGAAACTGATGAACATTAACAAACGGTGGGAACTAGAACAAAGGGGTCACGTGATGAAAACAAACACAAATGGAGAATGAAAGCATTTGGAGAAAGATCACATGACAAAAACATGGAACACAGGTCCTGACAGTTAGGTTGTTTTCTGGTATTTATTTGATGCTGTGTAAAGAACTGCATGGAAATAATTATTTATTTGTTGATAATATGCCTCGTAAATATCATTAGTGTGAAAAGGAACAAAGGTTTTTGCCGCCATACTGCCCCTAGTGTTCATTTTACCTAGAAACTGCAGTCAACTTACGTTACATTGAAGCATGTCTTTTCACATTTCACATTTGCTCATTTGTCAGAGGCTTTGGAACAATTTAATCTTTAAAAGTACTCATTTGAACAGTTTCCTGTTATCAAACCCATGATTTCTGCAGTACTGCATTGCAACGTTTGATCAATCAATCAATCTACACAAACCCCTAGTCTTTATGTACTGTAGATGACAGCATACTCAGCAATTAATTATGTCTCACTTGTGATAGGAATAATAATTTAGTAAATGATCCAATTGGATGTATTTCAGGAAAGTGACCTGTATAGATTGGAGGACGGGTTGGTTAGGACATTTCTTGCACTCAACTGTTGCAGCTATAAATACGTAACTGTGTTGGCGAGACTATAAAACACTGATGCTGAATGTCAAAATAACCTTATAAAATTTGTACTCTAGACACTGAAGTACATTGTACGTCATTTGGGACACAGCTCTGCCCCCCAATCGATTTTGTGTTTAAAAGACATCCAAACCATCTTTGCTAAAAAAAAAAAGACATTTAGTCATCAAATAGACAGATTAGACATGTGTAGTCATTCAATCCTGCCTATTTGTTGACTAATCTAATTTTGGACTATAAGACTAGTTTTTTATCTTTATCTTTCTTGAGCTCAATAGTCTGCACTACTCTCAATAGTCTAATTTTTGACTATTGTTAGGCCTCTATTAGATTCATCACTGACAGCCCAAATTTAGGCTTGTTTTGGTCAAAACATCTATGTCTGGACATCTATTAGACATCTTTTAAACAAAAAAAGTGTTTTTTTTACCTTTATCTTTCATGAGCTCAAAAGTCTACACTAGTCTAATTTTGGACTTTCGTTAGACGTCTATAAGATTTTCACTGACAACCCACATTAGGCTTCTTTTGGTCAAAACGTCTGTATCTGGACATCTATTAGACATCTTTTAAAACACAAAAAAAGTGTTTGCTGTGTAGTCTTACCTTTATCTTTCATGAGCTTAATAGTCTGCTCTAGTCTCACTAGTCTATTTTCGCACTATTGTTAGACGACTATACATTTTTCACTGACAGCCCAAATTTAGGCTTGTTTTGATTAAGACATCTATGCCAGGTCATCTATTAGACGTCTTCTAAATACGAAAAAAAAATGCTTTTGCTGTGTAGTTTCTTACCTTTATCTTTCATGAGCTCAAAAGACTACACTAGTCTAATTTTGGACTGTTGTTAGACGTCTATTTGATTTTCACTGACAGCCCACATTAGGCTTCTTTTAATCAAAACATCTATGTCTGGACATCTATTAGACGTCTTTTAAACACACAAAAAAGTGTTCGCTGTGTAGTTTCTTACCTTTATTGTCCATGAGCTCAATAGTCTGCATGTATGCAGGTGGTTTGCTGACTAGTCAATTTTCAGACTATTGTTAGATGCTATTAGATTTTCACTAACAGTCCAAATTTGGCCTTCTTTTGGTCAAAACGTCTATTTCTGGACATTTATTTGACGTCTTTTAAACCCAAAAATCTGGCTGTGTTGTTTCCTACCTTTATCTTTCATGAGCTCAATAGTCTGCTCTAGTCTCACTAGTTTAATTTTGGACTATTGTTAGACGTCTATTAGATTTTCATCATCAAATTTAGGCTTATTATGGTCAAAAACGTTTATGCCAGGATATCGATTATGTAGTTTCTTACCTTTATCATCCATGAGCTCAATAGCCTGCATGTACGCAGGGGATTTCTGCTGAATAAAATACAGTATTTCAATGGCATTGGACATCCAGAAGAAAATGAACTGGAGATCTGGTACGAGGTCTGAGATGCTGAGCAGAGACAGCGAGGCAGGATCTTGACTGTGTAACCACACAAAAACACACTTTCATTGGTTCCATTCATGCCTTCAGAATTGATGAGGGCATTTTTTTTTCTTTAACAGCGTATGACCTTAGACTGTCACACATTGAAAGTGCATGCATGTGCGTATTATAAGGCTGAACATGATACTCACTGCTGAGCTTGCTTCTGTGCCAACTCCTTTGTCTTCTCCTGCGAGACACAGACACAGACGGCAATTAATGTCATCAAATTGTGAATAGCTTCATGTGGGAGGTTTAATACCTTGGTATCATTTCTACATTTTTAACCTTGGCTCTTTTGCTCTTTTCTTGGGCTGCTACTATATAGCGGGGCTGACGCTTGACCTTCTAAAATTGGATTTTAATAATGAATGAGCTCGAAGACAGTCATTAAATGCTTCAGGACGGCTGCTTTGGGACTAGATTAAATGGACATTTTTAAAATGACATGATTCAACAAATTTTGTTGTGTTTAAATGGACAATGGAAAATGCATTTGTCAACAAAGACAAAAGGGCATGTGAGGTGACAAACAAGCGCTGACCCTCACTGAGGAAAATCAATGGGTTACTCTGGGATTGATTATGTAAATAAGACATAGACTCATATATACTGCAAATACATATTCTGTTATTTAAATGCAACACTGATAATTAAATCATTTTTATTATGGAACCAAGACTTGCTGTGTTTGCATTTTCATAATTATTTTCTTTTTTAACTTGAAGTGAGCATTAAATTATGGCAAAGGTGATGCCAATATTAAAACAGGGATAGCAGGCAAGCATAATAAAATCTAAAACAGATTAGAAATATCCAGTATTAACAATACAAGCACACTCTTTTTACCTGTAGATGTAGATCTACCAGTAAATGGTCTAATAGGCAGTGGTGAAAAGAGTATAAAAAAAATCATACTTAGGTAAAAGTACCATTACTTGCCTAAAAATGTCGACCACGTAGAATAAAAGTATCTGTTGTTGATATTACTCAATCTATGAGTAAAAAGTAGACTTCTCAAAAGTACTTAAGAGTAGTGAGTTGTGAGTATTACGCTGTAAAAAGCTGATGCATTTACATGTAATTTGTCGATGTGTGTAAACGTAACATTCTATAGTGCATTTAGTTATTGCTCAGCAGGCACACAATGTCATAAGACGCTAATATTAGAGTAAATATTGGTTGTGACGTCAGGTGAACAAAATGTAATGTCTAGTCAAAGGACAACGTTATTTTGATATCCAATAACGACGTGAAATGACGTTTGATATTTGGTTGACTTTAGCTTGCCTTAGAAAGTGACCAAAATGCAACATCGAGCAAACATCTAAACCCAACGTCATATTGACGTCAAATACTGACATTTATTTATCAAGTATGGCAACCAAAATCCAACATCTGATAGACGTCATAATGGTAATGTCCACACAACCTCAAGCTGTAACAACATTAGACCTTGATTTTTGGTTGATTTGAGGTTGGATGTTTTCTAATCCCAATAAACAAGAAAAAAATACTGATACAGCACTAAAAATGTACTTAAGGGAAAGTAAAAGTAAACATTTTTAAAACTACTTAGTAAATTACAATTCCTGAGAAAAACTACTCAATTAAAGTAGTTTGAGTGTTTGTAATTTGTTATTTTACACCACTGCAAATAGGGAAAATAAACACATGCATATGCACAATATCTAATAAAATAGAAACCAAAAAATGAATTAATCATAGTTGTTAGCAAGGGGCAGCATGGTGGCGCAGTGAGTAGCACAATCGCCTCACAGCAAGAAGGTCGCTGATTCGAGCCCCAGCTGGGTCAGTAGGCATTTCTGTGTGGAGTTTGCATGTTCTCCCCGTGTTTGCGTGTGTTTCCTCCGGGTGCTCCCGTTTCCCCCACAAATCCAAAGACATGCGGTATAGGTGAATTGGGTAAGCGAAAATGTCCGTAGTGTATGTGTAAATGAGTGTGTATGGATGTTTCCCAGTGATGGGGTGCAGCTGGAAGGGTGTCCGCTGCGTAAAACATATGCTGGATAAGTTGGCGGTTCATTCCGCTGTGGCGACCCCAGATTAATAAAGGGACTAAGCCGAAAAGAATGAAAGAGTTGTAAACAAAGGTAAACTATAAAATATTCCTGCACAAGTATGTATGCAATACCAATGGAGATACTGATGCAAAACAATGTAAAGGTAATGTAAATGCAAAAATACTGTAAACAATGGAATATACAAAACAGGTGATAAATATCTGACAGCAGCTTCTCCAAAAATATTTTAGTCCCCAATTAGATGATGACAATGCTTTTCTACTGTTAAATGTTAAAATAAAGCCAATGTTAAATTGACCAATACATGCTGATTAATATACAATACCAACCAATGTCAATACATTTGAGTGAGCAGTATATTACGACTAAGGTAATCTAATTAAATTTTGCTACTGTATATTAAATATGCTTGCACAATTCAATATGATACATATTTAATTCAATATGAATATAAACTTCTAGATCCAAAGCCAATACCTATAAATAAATGTGAGCATTCCCAGCAAATACACAACATCATAAGATGTTAAGGCTGATTTATAGTTCTGCGTCAAGCGCACACGTATGGTCAGCCGCTGCCTTTGCGCAGTCACATAGCCGCGCTGTGGCTGACGCCGATGCTGTCATCTCAAAAAAAGTACTACATGTACTGAAATGTAACTACAACGACTTGAAGTGCAAGCTCTGTGATTGGTCAGCTTGGTAGCAGTGATAAGAGTAGGCAGTGCTGAGAGCCACAAGCCCAATGAAGCAATTGTTTACAAGAGTCAAGTCCCATGATCAAAGTTGTTGCACGGATGCCCGTTCCCACCACTGAATAAAGCACATTTTAGCTACTTGTAGCTTTCAGAAAAAATAAAACACCGTTTATCACTCAAAGCAGAAGTATAAATCAGCCTTTAGGTTATTTTTAGATTATGACGTCGTTGTGAATTTCAATGTCGTGTTGGAAAGTGTCCAAAATCCAACGTCGAGTCAACATCTTAACCCAACATCATATTGACATCCAATACTGGTATTTATTCAACCAAAAACCAACATTTGATAAACGCCATAGTGGTAATGTCCAAACAACGTCAAGCTGTAACGTCATTAGACATTTGTGTAATTTATTTATGATAACTACTGCAAATGCATCAACTTTGATTTGATATGTGACCTAGGACTTTTTTTTAGCTGTCTTAAGTCTTTTTGGGTAATCTAATTAGTCAAAAGGATTGTTTTTATGACATCCATCTTGTGTGTCATTGTCTTTAGGTAGGTATCGTTGCAGCCCGGGGAGCTTACACCACAAGTACAGTAGGTTGGGTTTAGGGTTGTGGTAGGTGTAGACATTACTAAAACACAAGTAAGGTTGGGTTTAGGGTAGATGTTAATAAAACACAATAGTTTGGACTCCACGTCATTTAGGAGACATTAAAACGATTAATGAAAACTCCAGGAGATTATTTTGACAGCTCAAGTCCCACCCACTTGGAGATAACTTGCTTATTTGGAGGTGCGTTTGCATTGAAAAATGTGGCCAAAATCCAACATCTGTCTGACATTGGACACTGATATTGGTCTGACATTGGGTTCTGATGTCAACTAAACTTTAATTTCCAACCAAAATTGGGGTACACATCAATCTGACGTCATGTTGACATCCTGTGCCTGCTGAGTTAGATGTTGGCAAAGGTCTACATTCAATCTAAATATAAACCAGGTGAAATATGCATGCACAACTAAATGTGCAATGCAGCCCAAAAAATTACCAATATGCTATCAAAATGATAATATCCAATACTGACCAATACCAATAAATTAAATTATCTAATATGGTGCAAATATTCCTACAATTTTTTGGCAAATAATAGCTCAAACTAATTTGACTTTTTATTTGACTATCCATTGACTATTTTAACAAGGAAACCCATCTAAATGGTTGACTTGAGTACTAACCCAGGCTATGGTCTGAATCCTCTTGGCGATTTTCAGTAAGAGTTTGCCGAAGCTGCCAGGTGGAAATGTATTCGCTGAGTGCTTGATGCATAGACAAAGCAAATATGCTGGTGTCAGCTTGTGGTCGTCCCCGCTGGGCTCGATGAGCGTCAGCACCCGGTTCACCAGCGCATCCTCGTGGGCCCGCTCAAATTCCAGCGCCAGCTTTCGTTTCTGTGACCCTCTTGCTGGAGCTTTAGAGCTGCGCCGAGAGGATGCTGCTGGTTCGTGTAAAACAGCTCCACACATACGACAGGCATCTCCTTTCTCAGGCAAACCTCCAGACTCACCATCGCAGAGTTTTGCCAGTGCGCGAAGTCGGGTGAGAGTTTGGGCAGGGAGAGGTTTAGCACTCAGTGGGTCTTTGTACAGGAAAATGTAATGAGCACCGAAGGACAGCAAGTCCCCATGACGGAGGGGTGTGGGACGCTCTATTCGCATGAAGTTCACCAGCACATTCCCATGAGCGACGGGCTCCAGAAGAAGCCGCTGGTCTGAGGAAGAGCGTCTTTGCGCAGCACGGCGAATTCGGCAGTGAAGTGGAAGCACATCCGGAGATGACAGGCAGATATTTGGCCGTGCTGATGCTGTTTCCTGACCAACTGTGTGCTGCTCTCGGTTCAACAGGTAAACCAGGCAATCCTGAAAATGAAAATCGTCATTTTTATTTTTAATTAATCTGCGCAAAGCCTGAGAAATGCATACTGTTTACAAAACATTGCAACATAATATAAAAATGCAACTACATATAGAGGTTGTTCTAACTCAAAATTGGGTAAAATATGGAGAAACCCGAAGTTAAACTGGAATTAAAATGTTTAACCAGTATTATTCATTCATTCATTTTCCTTCGGCTTAGTCTCTGATTTTATTAGAGGTTGCCACAGCGGAATGAACCACCAACTATTCCAGCATATGTTTTACGCAGCGGATGCCCTTCCAGCCACAACCCAGTATTGGGAAACACTAATACACTCTCCAATTCACACACAAACTCATACACTGAGGCCAATTCATTCATTCATTCATTTTCCTTTGGCCGGGTCCCTTATTTATCGGTGGTTGCCACATCGCAATGAACCGTCAACTTATCCAGCATATGTTTTACACAGCGGATGCCCTTCCAGCTGCAACCCATTACTGGAAAACACTCATACACACTCTCATTCACACACACACACACACACACACACAAACACACACACACACACACACACACACACACACACACACACACACACACACTCATTCACTATACGGTTAATTTAGTTTATTCAATTCATCTATAGGGTTTGCGGTCGCGCAGTAGGTAGCGCTGTCACCTCACAGCAAAAAGGTCGCTGGTTCAAGCCTCGGCTGGGTCAGTTGTCATTTCTGTGTGGAGTTTGCATGTTCTCCCTGTGTTCGCGTAAGTTTCCAAAGACATACAGTATAGGTGAATTGGGTAAGATAAAATTGTTAGTGTGAATGAGAGTGTATGGGTGTTTCCCAGTGATGGGTTGCAGCTGGAAGGTCATCCGCTGCATAAAAAAACATATGCTGGATAAGTTGGCGGTTTATTCCTCTGTGGCTAACCCTGATTAATAAAGGGACTAAGCCGAAAAGAAAATGACTGAATGAACAAATTCATCTATAGCACATGTATTTGAACTGTGGGGGAAACCAGAGCACCTAGAGGAAACCCAACACGGGGAGAACATGCAAACTCCACACAGAAACGCCAACTGGCCCAGCCTGGAGTTGAACCAGCGACCTTCTTGCCAAGAGGCCACAGTGCAAACCACTGAGCCACCGTGCCACCTAACCAGTATAATTGTACCCAAATTTCATCTGAAACCACGTAGCATTGATTTAGTCCATAAATTAATTAATACATAAAAAAACTGAAATAATACACTAATATTAAAAATCGATATTTGTTAAATTGGAAAATTAAAGGCAAAATGATAATCAACATATTTTTTTTTAATCTTTAATTAAATTAATATTATACTTCAGTGCTGTACTACATCACAAAATAACATAAACGTATGTACAGTATGCATGTATGTATGTATGTATGTATGTATGTATGTATGTATGTATGTATGTATGTATGTATGTAT
>CAIGQZ010033037.1:4303489-4318732 GCA_903798205.1 Danio tinwini
TGTATGTATGTATGTATGTATGTATGTATGTATGTATGTATGTATGTGTGTATGTGTGTATGTATGTAAATAGTTACAACAAAAAAGACAGGTAAAAAAACACTATTACAGTATATTATCCACCTTTACATTTATATAATACCTTGCTAATGTTTTTGAAATAAGTCTTTTTTGCTATTGATGCTAATTATAATCAATTACGCAAACATTTGTATAATTTATTTATGATAACTACTGCGAATGCATCAACTTTGATTTGATATATGACCTAGGATTTTTTAGCTGTCTTAAGCCTTTTGGGTAATCTGATTAGTTAAAGGGATTGTTTTTATGACATCCATCTTGTGTGATGTCATTTTTTAAGTAGGTATCGTTGCAGCCCTGAGAGCTTCAAGTGGGAGGGACTTACACCTCAAGTAGTTTGGGTTTAGGGTTGTGGTACAGTGGGTGTAGACATTACTAAAACACAACAGGTTACTGTGAGGTTGGGTTTAGGGTAGATGTTAGTAAAACACAATAGTTTGGACTACATGTCATGCAGAAGACATTAAAATGATCAATGACAACTCCAGGAGGTTTTTGATTTTTTCCATTTGGAGCTCAAGTCCCACCCACTTGGAGCTGACCTGCCTATTTAGAGCTGGCTCCGACCTCTGTTTATACCCTTCTTATTTTCTCTGTGATTTCCTCTGACCTGTTGGTTGTAGCCCTGAAGGAGCAGCAGGTGTGGTGACTGGTAGAGCGAGTGCTTTACTCCTCCTCCATCTCTCTCTTTGCGGATCTCAGAGTCCCGTGTGGAGCGTGTCCTGATGGGTCCTGGAAGGGTGGAGTAGTAGCGTTTGGGTTCTTCACCAGGCAAACCCACCAGGTTAAGGCTGGTTTCACTGAGGCTGCGGCAGAACGAGGAGCCGTGCTGGAGAGTCATCGTTCCTTTGGCTCGGTTTCTCTGCAGCTTCCTTGCTTGAGCATTGATATCTGTGGTAGAAAGCAAAACTCTTATTTAAATGTCACTCATCCTCAGCCTGAAAATAGCCTTATTGGGTTGAGGTGAACTGATAAGTATTGCAAAATAAATCAAATTTAAAAATATGTTTAAAGTTAATTTGTGTATACTGTTAGTAGAAGATCCCGGTGATCTTAACAAAAATACAAAACATTTAAAGTGAATATGGAGGTGAAATTGAAAGCTTAATAATATGTGAAAGTTCAGCTATTGTAAAATAGGGAATACATTAGCATAACTTACATGAAATAGTTTTGATTACATTTTTATTATTTTGACAATTAAATAACTAATGTTTTCAGTTGTTGCGATTAAAGACAAGGGTTATTCCATCAAATATTGAAAACATTGGTATTGTGTTGTCTAAAATGAAAACATGTCTAAAAACATGGCACCTTCACACAAAAAAATTGTTAATTAACACTCTATTTTTGTGATTCACAGTTTTTTTAAAGGATTCAACAATCATGAATTGCGTTATGGGACCTTTATATCAGCTTTGATGATTTGTTTGATGTTTAAAATTCAACTTTGCAGTTTAACAGAGTGACTTTTATAGACATTTTAGTAGTTTGAAACAATATATTGTATAATAAAGTGAGAATTAAGTCTGTAAAATAACAGAAAACAGTACTGAGAGTTTATTACCCAGTTTTTATAGCATTATATACAACATCAACCCAGACAACATGCTGTATCACTTCAAGCTATTAACATGTCAATAAAAGTCACTTTTTCAACAGCTGTTGAAGGAAAGATCAAGATCCCATAATGCAATTCAAAAGCATTAAAAAACGTGTATCACAAAATGCAGAAAACTGTTCATTTACAGATTTTTTTACAGTGTGTGCTATTTTTAAAGTAACATTTCTATTTTAAATTTAAATTTTACAATTTTCCATTTCAAAATAACATAAAAATGACTATTTACACAAATAGGAAATTTAGAGTAAATAAGAACGTTTCTTAACTGTTTGCATGTATATATCGTATATCATATATCATATATATATACAGTATATATACAGTATATGTATATAAACCATAAGCATACAGACCTGAAACCTTTCAAAATTTGATATCAATGTTTGCACTGAATGACAGAATGTACACATCTGAATTGAAAGCAGAAATGAAATTAAATGCATAAAGGCATGCTAATTTTCTATCTTATAGATGCATGCAATGAGGGATAATGATTTGCTTTAATTGCTTATACAATAGTTGTGCATGGTGCCTTAAACAAATGGTACTGTATATGGAGGTGGGGCTGGTGGTCAACACCATACCTGAGGACAGTCCCCACCTTTAACAAAAGTTGTACAGGGCTGAATCAAGCGCCAGCCCCGGGGGGAGCTCCGCTGGCATCTACCATGCCCACTTCTACTCAAGGTTGCAGATAGTACAGGTGAGTTTGTGTGGGTCCCTGGGCATGGGTAAACACCACAACAAATATAAATCACCAACAAAAGCATGAAAAAAATACACACATTTCTATGCATTCACTGCTGTACAAGAAAATTATCCAGAATCCACATTTTTTGTTTGTGATGCATAGCAGTATACATTTCTGGCCAAAGTTGGAAATGATACAAAAGTGTTTTGGAAAATTTCTGAAAGAACTCTGCTGGGTTTTACATTTGATTGATAAAAATACAGTAAAAACAGTGAAATTGTAAAATATTGTTGCAGATTGGAGATTCTCGTTGGAGAGTTTTGGCCAAGGCTGGATTTTCAGTTTCATAACACCTTCAGAAATACAATTTTAAAATTTATATGGTCAATTTTTATTGATTAATACTGATCAGTATTTATGATCAACTATTATGGTTCTGTTTAAACAGTTTTACAGACTGTTAAGAAGACAATTTTATTGATTAATACTGATCAATATTGATGCACAATTATCATGGTTCTGTTAAGACAATTTTAATGCATTATGGTTTTGTGAAAAATGTAAGTTAAAAATAAAATTGTAACATTATAAATATATTTACAGTCTCTTGATCATTTTAGTGTACTGTATTTTAGTGTTTACTTCTTTAAAATACACAGTTCATAGTTTACACAAACATTTTAGGATTGTTCAACACCAATAATAATAAGAAATCAATATATGATAATTATTTCTGAAGGCAACAATGAAGATTAAAGTAATTCATCCCAGAAACAAATTACATTTAAAAAAATATTAAAACAGAAAATTATTTATAACAAAAAAATACAACATTACTGTTTTTGCTCTATTTTTGATTGCTAAAAAAGGCTTGGTGATACTTCTATCAAAAACTTAAAATAATAAATAAATAAATCATGATTAATTCAAAATTCTGGTAGTATACTGTAGATGCTAATTCTAAGTTCATATTTTATTTTTATTTTGAATCTAAGTTCATATTTTACACTGTCTAGCATTTTATGTGGTTTTGGTTTTATAATAAATTCTAAAACGATTTTGTTTCCAGATTCTGGAATCCAAAAGCAACCAGAAATATAGAGCTGATGTTACAGGAATCATTGGTTACTTAAAGGGCACCTATTTGACCCCTTTTTCAAGATTTAAGATAAGTCTTTTGTGTCTCCAGAGTGTGTCTGTAAAGTTTCAGCTCAAAACATCCATCAGATTATTAATTATACCTTTCAGAAAATTGGAATTTTCTGTTCTGAACAACCATTTTTTGTGGCCTGTGCCTTTAATGCTAGTTTTCCCTGCCCACTGTTCCCACTTGCCTGTCAGAGTGTGCCTCAGTCTCCGGCTGCGTCAGATAAACAGCACAGTGACAGACACGAAGGAAGCAGATGTCACGTAATGTTTGTGAGAAATACTACAGTAAGAACATTCCCAATGATTATTTGATGTATTTGTTCTGAAGTTAATTCAAGCCCACAGTATGTCGTTACAAAGATCACGCACACACACGCGCGCGTGCGTGCGTTTAGCTTTGCACTGTTTTTGCACGGCAAATGTTACAAAATACACGTTAATATCCACTTCTGTACGGATATTCGTTATGTTAATGTACAAAATAAACCTGATGTGACGTCCACAAACCAGTATTGAAGCATCTTCTTTTATGATTGTACTGACATACTGTGGTGATAACGACGGTAAAATCACTGTAATTCATTACAAACATGCACTGTTTTAAAACGTTTTAAACTTGCAAAACTTATTCTTGATCACATTTGATGATGACTGATGATCACAGAGAGCTGAACAGATCTTTTAATCCCAGTTGCTTTGTGCACATCATGTCTTGTTGATATGATTATACGTGTTACTATGGAGACATGTTAATAAGCTACTGTCAATCAATTTGATGGCTGGGGAAACTGCACTCCTACGTCACGTTGTGGTTAGCCTCAAAATGGAAGGGATTTGGATCCTATTTTAACATCAGGAAATTTAAAAAAAGAGACTAATGGTCTTTATATCACCCCAATATGACTGTAGACACACTATACCTTCATACAGTTCTGTCCAAGCAGCTTACAAAAGATGAGTTTCATCAAAGGTGCCCTTTAAGAACTATAGGAAAACTGGTAAGACAATAGTCTGACCTCATGATTTAATGCTGACATAACAGGCAATTCCAAACCTGTTATAAAACGTGCCTGTGTTGGTAAATACCTTGACACGATCCATGAAGCCCCCAAGCAGCATCTGTCACTTAGTAATGTGTGTGCGCGTGTCTGTGTGTGTCTGCACGTGTGTGTGCGTGTGCAGATGGTGCTGGTGACTTGCAAATATAATCCACCCTTCTTCACCTTTGCTCATCTGTGACCTTTCTAAGCCCTTGATCTATATATCTACACCTTCTTAGCCATCTCTGGCCTTTTTATTGACTGCGAAAAGCACTGCGGACAGTAATTTCTGAGAACATGTGAGGAGCATCAGCATGAAGGAACAGCAGGAGACTAAGCCAGGTTTAGGAAGACCACTTTAAACAAGCTTAAGGACTAAGATCCTCCGATAAGCCGGTGACATTCTCATTAATTAAAATGCAATTTCTTGTAGAGATGAACTACAACAACTGTGCGCATATAACATGGACCCCTTGAGAAATTACGCACCGGTATAAAGGTTACAGAAACACTCCCACGATTCCATAATGCATTAGTGAAGAATATCAAATTAACTGGATCTTCTAGTTACACAAATCAGACTAATTTTAAAGCTAACTGCAGTAAGAGTTAACAGTGAAGTTACACATACTGTATATAGTTCTTGGATATAGTTTACATAATCATTTAAAATAAATCATAATTTCTCACCCTGGTGTTATTTAAATGACATATTTGCTTTTTTGGGGGGGACTTTTTCAGATCACAAACATGTGATTTTCTAAAGTCAGGACTACAAGGCAGGAGATAGTAACTAGTGTTAAGCTTCTGAAGAAAGACTTAAAAGTAACAGTATGATCCCATGTGACACGTATCATATATTCTTGGTGGTGTTTTGGGGGTAAACAAAAGGGTTGGGTCATTAACAAACTTATAGATATATTAGATAAAATTTTAGATATATTTTATGAAAATCCTGACCTTGGTAATTAACCCCTTCGCATGACTGTGCATTCATGAAACCAAATGGCATTGCAGTTCACTCCAAATTGCCCAGAAAAAAAACACAGTTTTGTAAAAATCAAGGTTAATAAAAAAGATATTGATATTCATATTACAAAAAGCTGTTAATTTAAGAGTTTCCTGAATATTTGTTTTTTCTTTCATTACTTTTTCATCTTTCATTATAGGGTTAGAGACCTAAAGCTCTGCATCAACATTAAGGCTTTCCTGTAAAATATAACGATGACGGAAGAAGTTGTGATGGGTTTCTTAGGCTATTAAAGATGTTTTCTGTCACTACTTGTTTAGCCTGCATTAATGCATTCAGTGTAAGCTGCCCGATTAATCATTGAAAGATTAAGAACAACCACGCAACATAAAATATAAATTATGGTAATTTGCATATGCGTATTAATCATTCGATTTGCTGCATTCAAATCTGTGTTTGAAAAACACAAAAATCTAGAAAGAGATTTCGTTTTTAGTTTACAAACAGTAAATAACACAGAATCACTGGCATAACAGTTTATAGTAAAGATTAAATTCATCGTCATTTTGCATAGAAAGTTGTAGGCAGCAATTCCATTATTTAACCAGCTATCAAAATTATGCCACTGAATAAAACTTAAAAAATTATCATCTAGCAATGAAACAAAGTTTTGTGAGTGAATAACTGAATCATTTATTGAAAATGAGACCAAAAATAAATATGGGTTGTACAAATTATAAGGTTAGATTTCTATATTTAGCATTATCAGCAACAGTAGAAGTAACAGTGAATTTTTCACAGAACTTAACATTACAATTTATTTTTATTCAGCTGATTATTTCTTCATTTTGTTTTTAATAAACAACAGGTTCTGAGTTTTGTTTGTTAAAATCAAAAATTTTAGCAGCACTGTTTTTGTAATTAATGGAAAGCAAATTACATTTGTCTCCTCCCCTTTTTGGCTGATCTGAAAAATGGTCTGATCCATGACTAAAAGCCATAACGTGATCCGAAGCATGAGAATTCTGATCCGTAACACCACTAATATATTGTCAAGGTTGGTCAGGTTAATTAAGACATATAAACAGGGTAATGTGCTTCCAATACTTTTACAATTATTTATTTGTATATGATTTCTTATTCAATATTTCAGAGTTGAGATCAAGGCACTGTGATGCAGTTCAAAAGCATAAAAAACTAAAAACACGTGATTCACAAAATAAAGTAAAAAGGTAATTAACTACAATACATATGTTTGAGTGCAAGATGGACCTTCGAACAAATTCTAATTTTGTAATTTGGAAAAAGATACCTGCAGCAGTGAAACAACACCAGGGTGAGTAAATTACGGCATATAAAAAAATATAACTATTCCTTAAAATTTGCACACATCATTTTAGAAATAAAATGAGGACATTTAATTAGCTTTTAAATGTAATTCTAAAAAGCACTCAATAATTTAAAATATTTATTTCAATATTTATTTTTATTATTATTACTTATAATATTGGGAATTATTAATAGTATTAATATAATAATATTATTAATATGTTTAATTTATATTTATATAGTTATATTCAATTTTATTTATATTAATTTTTATTTATTGTTTTCTTTTACAAGACATCCCCAAAGGAAGGTTTAGCACAGATTTAGCACACTTCTGGGGCAAATTTGTCCCCAAGGTATAGAAACCACCATGCACATGCATTCTCTCCATCCAACCAGCAAAAAGAGGAGCTCAACCTGAGGATAAATTATCCTGAGTAATGTGCTTGCTGATATTGATTTAACTTCCACCCTGTGTTTTGGCTCAATGGCCACCTTGTTGAATTTGTAATTTAGTACAACAGCATCCCGGCACAAACAGAAGGAGAGAGAGAAAGAGAAAGAGAGAGACTGAGACAGAGTTGCATGGCAGTGTTATGACTAGTCTGCAATAAAAGAGCACAAATAAAATTGTGAAACTGAGACCTCAATTCAACTACTGGAGGTCAGCCATACTACGGCAAACCCAATCGTGCATATATCTCTGGCACCTGCTCTGACATCTGTGTGACGGCATTAGTGAACCTGAGCAGCCGTGAACAACATAGAACAATTAAGATGTAGTGGCATTTATCACAGCATCTATACAACAGTGTTGATACGCTCGACACTTTATCTCCAGCTTGCAGCACTTAAAAGCAGCGATGCGGTAACTTATTTAAAGCTTCTGTTTGGCAAATATGCACCACCCAAAGTTTAAAACCATAATTCAAAACAACAAAAGCAGTCATGCATATTTTTAAAATTCGAACAATGTGTTTGTGCTAAAAGCTAACAATTAATTTAAAGTGTCCTATTATTATATTTTAAAAGTTCATAGCATTGTTTAGCAGGTCTCCAATAACAGATTTACATCCATTTATAATCAAAAAACACGTTATTTTCTCTTACAATAGATTTCACATCACCTCGCTTCTTAAAGATTCTCAAATAATGCCTTTTAAAAGTTGCTACTCTGCTCTGATTGGTCAATTGGCCTTACTCTGCTCTGTTGTGATTGGTCTACCATTTACAGCATGTGTCAAAAACCATGTACCCATTAATTTCAGCTCCAGCCAGGGTTGCCAAGTTACTTTTAACCACTAGCCATTGTTTGGCTAGTGGCTAATTTATAAGAAGGTTTGACATATTGCATTAATTCAGGGGTGTAGATTTAGCATGGACGAAGGGGACGCGTCCCCACCAATATTCATCAACTATTGAAATGTCCCCACAAATAATTTAATTCACTTTTAAAAAATTGCGCTGACAATATTAACCTAGACATGCAGCTGGATATTATTGGTTAAATCATGTCTCTCCTCGAGTCGCACCGCCCCTCAAACACATATGAACATTGTGATTGGCTGACCCTTTCCCTGCTGTCATGTGAGAGGCTGTAGCTGCCTTTAGAAGTAACTTTACACTATCAGCTTACTGAAAGGAGTGGTGATTTTTTTTTCTGAATAACTGAAACCTTTTGCAGTTATTCGCCTCTGTTTTATTTAATTATGAGGTAACAATTTCATTTGCATTTTAGTGACATTTTAAGAACTGTTTTTTGCTGGATTATCTTGTCGGATGGTTATCTTGCATGATTTTTGATCTACAAAAATATTACTATTCTGTCAAATTGCTTGCCAAATTGCTTACTATTTTACTATTTTAAGTGTTTATTTACAAATGTGCATTTAAACTGTAAGTTTTACATTAGAGTTCATAAATAATGAACATTTCTAATAAAAAAAATATGAAAAGATACTTATTTTTAAAATACAAATTTATTATCATCTATCATTACATTATTTTTTTTTTATAAATCTGTCAAAATTTGTTTTAAACTAAAAAACTGAAGCCTATAGTTAAATAACAAACTGGCCAGTACATTAAGCTTTCCTCAGTCAGAATTTGGCCATTTGAATAATAAGATTCAAACATAATGATAATAATCCAACTTTTGGTCTTTCAAACTACCCAAACCCCCCTGGCTATGAGCCGTAATTTAACCATAATTTAACAAACAAAATTGTATGAAGAGAGGATTAACTAATAATATATTAAGCTGTTAAAATAATTACATAAAATTAATTATAGCTGTTAAATAATTATTAGCTGCATATACAGTTGAAGTCAGAACTATTAGCCCCTCTGAATTAGGGTTTTTTGTTTCTCCCAATTTCTGTTTAACAGAGAGATTTTTTAAACATATTTCTAAACATGATAGTTTTAATAACTCATTTTGATGACAGTAAATAATATTTGACTAGATATTTTTCAAGACACTTCTATACAGCTTAAAGTAACATTTAAAGGCTTAACTAGGTTAATTAGGTTAACTAGGCAGGTTAGGGTAATTAGGCAAGTTATTGTATAATGATGGTTTATTCTGTAGACTATTGAATAAAATATATAGCTTAAAGGGGCTAATAATTTTGATCTTAAAAAAATTAAAACTGTTTTTATTCTAGCTGAAATAAAACAAATAAGACTTTCTTCAGAAGAAAAAATATTCAAGATCAGATCAGATATACTGTGGAAAAAAAAAAATCATTCTTGGGGGGTGGGGGGTGGGGTGGGGGGGTAATTCATTCAGCTGGTTGTTTAATTCACCCGTCCGCACCAATGCAAGTGCAAACCTACGCCCTTGCATTAATTATATGGTCACATTGACATATTTTGACTCTACCAAATTTATATTCAACCAATGTTAAAAACCCATGATGAAACTGAGTAAGCACACTTTTGTGAGGTGAAAAGAAAGGGTCTGTTTTCATTTTTATGGTAACAGATTGGCAGAACTCTCCAGGACTGTTTCTAAATAGCATATTTATTCTACATAAGAAAGTCTGCTGATTTTCAATTTAACATCTTAATATCTTGAATTTTAGATTTTTAAAATATTTTTAATTTAAAATCTGCAATTGCCTGCATTTTAACTGGATGACTCCACAATCACTTGAGTGACACCATTCCAGCTGTGCTTCCAAACTTGATGTAAAATGATTTTTGATGATAACAACATCTTTACAATTGATATACAATTATTCACAAAGAAAAAAACATATATATCATGCATACAGTGATGAAAAGAATTTATTTTACGAATGAACAATGGCATATTTTTAGGTTTTGATATTATTGGGCTAGTTTGATTGCCATTTGGCCAGTTTTAACCATGAAAACCTGGCAACCCTGGCTCTAGCAGTTTCCTCAAAGCACAATAACTATGGTGTTGATTTTTACCATATCAATTCAAGCTCGAGTCTAATGATAAAACAACTAGAGAAGAACCAGTTGATCTACCCAAAACTCCATCGCAGGCCCGACATTAGAAAAATACATGAGTAAAAACCAATCACACATATTTGTATTGAGCTCATGAACGCAATGCCAATATGTGTTTAGTTTAGTCACTGCTAAAACAATTCAAACTTTATACTTGAATGTACTGTGTACTGTATCAACTCCCTGGGGGAAAATAGTTTTTTAAATATTATAATTCGTAATATAACTGATAATTGATAATACAATTTATGTTATTTAATACAATTTATCATATTATAATTATTATTATAAATCATTATTTTTTATTATTATTGTAAAAAAACAATATTGTTATTATGTGAAAAACATATTTGGCCATACTATAGACATCATAATATCATATCAATACTATCATATTATCAAATAGTAATAATATATGTCATGTTCCAGTAATTATAATACAACATTTTTCGGTAACACTACAAAATAATGGTCTGTTAGTTCATGTATTTACTAACACGAACAAGCAATTAGTAATACATTTATTACTGTATTTATTCATCTTTGTTAACGTTAATGCTATTTGAGCTAAATAACGTAAGTTCATGCTAACTCAAAGTGCATTAACTAATGTCAACAAGTACAACTTTGGATTTAATGCATTAGTTTCTGATGAAATATGATTAATAAATGCTTTACAAGATTATTCATACTTTGTTAATGTTAGTAAATGCATGGACAATTATTATAATGTGTTACCCATTTTTCTGTCTGATGTCTTAAAATGTTAAATACAAGATTATTCTCAACGTGCATGTACTCCATTTAGCCCTGTTGTACAAGATTCTCCTTTTGCAGTTCATTAGGACAGTGCTTTCCAACCCTGTTCCTGAAGGCACACCACAGTACACATTTTCAACCTCTCCCTAATCAAACACACCTAAATCAACTCATCAGAACATAGGAAGAGACTCTAAAACCTGAAGTTAATGGGTCAGCTAAGGGAGACATCAAAAATATGTACTGTTGGTGTGCCTCTAGGAACAGGGTTGGGAAACATTAGGAAACACAATCACATAACAAGAGCGTTCTCTCCTGAACATATGTTTCTGAATGACTGCATCTGTGCATTACCTGCGGTGACCGTGTCCTTCTCTTTTGCTGCCAGCTCCTCTACTTCAGCTCTGCGTCTGAGCTCAAAGCGGCGAGAGAAACCCTCCTTCGGTTTCCAGAGGTCCTGCAAGAGAAGGGGCTTTTCATTGTTTCCCAGCGCACGAAGACACTCAGTCCGCCACCGCCGGTCAGGGCCCTCAAATCGTCCAATCACATCACACAACACAAAATTACAGGCCGATGTCTTGTTCAGAGAATAACGCTCAAGTGCCTCTTTGATCAGTTCTTGGGCGCTGGAGCGAGGAGTAGCAAGAACACTTTTGTAATTGGCGCCGGCGCTGATTTCATCACCAAATATCTTCAGCACACCTGGTGCGGATGACTGTGTGGAAAGTTCTGCTGGATCGTCCCGCACCTGCTCAGGTAAGTCAGTCACAGAGCGGCGGTCTCGGTAACTCAGTGTTCGGTACAAAACCTGTGTAAAAGTGCGACTTTGGCGCTTCAGGCGGTTCTTGGATGGCAGAGACATGCTAGCAGATGAGGAACCGTAGAACATGGTGCCGGGACTTGCATCGGTTAAAAAACTCCTAGAACTGAGAAAACAACAAACTGTAACAAGTGGCAGATGAAACGGGGCTTTAAAGCATTTAAAGCTAAATGGGAAATGCTTTTTCTTTAAACATTGCAATATGTCCAGTTCAATTCTATTCTTAATTTTTTTTCTGACAATTATATATTTGAAACTAGGCTAGTATAAGATTCTGGGGGTATGATAACCTTGGATAAAATATCACGGTTTCACAGTATTATGATATTGTGATTACTACTCTAAAATATTTTTTTTATTTAATGTCTGGGTAGGGGTGACGCAGTGGCGCAGTAGGTAGTGCTGTCGCCTCACAGCAAGAAGGTCACTGGTTCAAGCCTCGGGTGGGTCAGTTGGCGTTCCTGTGTGGAGTTTGCATGTTCTCCCTGCGTTCGCGTGGGTTTCGTCCGGGTGCTCCAGTTTCCCCCACAGTCCAAAGACAAGCAGTACAGGTAAATTGGGTAGGCTAAATTGTCTATAGTGTATGAGTGTGAATGAGTGTGTATGGGTGTTTCCCAGAGATGGGTTGCAGCTGGAAGGGCATCCGCTGCGTAAAACATGTGCTGGATAAGTTGGCGGTTCATTCCGCTGTGGCGACCCCAGATTAACAAACGGACTAAGCCGAAAAGAAAATGAATCATTGTCTGGGTAGAAAACAACTACTTTTTTTTCCTATAGCATGCTTGGATGAAGGTGCATAAGTGATTTGTTTTCAAATGTTTTTTGAACCAGAAGTTTTAATCCCTTTCTGCTGGAGATATTTATTGCCTTAAATAAATAAATAAATAAATAAATAAATAAATAAATAAATAAATAAATAAATAAATAAATAAATAGTGTCTTTATCTGTTTTAAAACCAGGACTTCCAAACTGCAGTAAACCTTGAAACTGGTTATTGTCACATGCCTTTTTGAAACAGGATTTAAGACATTAATAACATCAATATACCAAAAATCTAACCAACTATAACCACTTTCTGACAAAAGTCTATTTTTGAAAAGCATTCTGATAATTTAAACTGCAATACAATTTATGTGATTACTTAGAATGTATGTTGTTTAAATCATCCACAAATATATATGTTACTCTAAATGAATATTGACCATTGTGTAGAAGTTATTTGAAACAATAAAGCAGACATCTGCATTCAACGTGCATTCTTTGTTTGTAAAAGCACTTTTCTGAAGTTACAGTTTTTCTCAGTGGCTTTGGTGCATTTCTCACAACACTATTTACATTTGCACAACAGTTAATGCATTTCTCAAAACATTTGGCCTTTGTGCACATCATAGTAGCAGTTTCTCATTCCTTCCAGCAAATTGCAAATGCTTTTGGACATGCATCAGTTGCTTTCATACAACTCTCTGCTGTTTTATAACATTATCACTTGCTCATGTCATGTCAGTCAAAATGAATTCAGTGAATGCTGAATAGTCATTCCATATAAAACTACTAGTCCTCATTTCATTACTTGAGTCATCACATACAAAAATGTTGAACTTGTCAAAATCTGTCAAGCTAATTTTGTTTAAAATTAAATCTTTTTTTCCTGAAAATGTCTTCTAAATTGAACAATTTGATGAATGATTTACAGACCTGTGTATGTTGTAGGTTCAGTTCCAATATGTACTGCAATATTGTTTACAGTTGTGCTCAGCTCTACCCAAAGGAAGTTTATGTTTGTTGTAAATAAGGGTGTATTTATTCTTTTGCACAATGTTGTGAATAAATTTTAATTGCAAAGAGCATATGCAGTAAAATTTGCTATCCAAAATGAGCTCTCCATTTTGAGCAAGTGACACGCTTTTACAGGTTATCCACTAGGTTTTGCAGTTTGTATTAATTGTTTTGAGAAATGCATTAACTGTTGTGCAATTTGACACCAAAATAGGTCTGATCTTTGTCCTACGCATATATATTTTCCATTATGAGTATTTAATTTAGGGCGGAACAGTGGCTCAGTGGTTAGCACTGTCGCCTCACAGTAAGAAGGTTGCTGGTTCAAATCCTGGATGGGCCAGTTGGCATTTTTGTGTGGAGTTTGCATGTTCTCCCTGTACTAGTGTGGGTTTCCTCTGGGTGCTCCAGTTTCCCCCAGCCCAAAGACATGCCCTATTGGTGAACTGGATGAACTAAATTGGCCATAGTGTATGTGTGTTTGTGTGAATGAGAGAGTTTATGAATGTTTCCCAGTACTGGGTTACATCCACTGTGCAAAACACATGCCAGAATAGTTGACGGCTCATTCCGCTGTGGCGACCCCTGCTAAATAAGGGACCGAGCCGAAAGAAAGTGAATGAATGAATGAATATATTTAATTTAAATATATAAATGTAAAATGCAATATTGTATTTCACATATTATAAAATTGCATATATTATCATATTAACAATATATAATGTTGAATATATATATATATATATATATATATATATATATATATATATATATATATATATATATATATATATGTTTGCGATAACCACAAAGACATGGTAACCTAATTATTTCATCTTATAAGTCTATAATTTAATATCGACAGCAAACAGGGGCACATGGCAGTACCAGAGATAGAGATGATGAGCATAATATACTCACACCAGAGATGGACAGAAACAGACAGGATGGGCAAGGCTGAATTTTTGTCAAAAGCAAACAGAGATGTTGCCAAGCATGGGATGGAAAATACAGCTTAATGGAAAGTACGTGAATAGTTCTGGCCAGTGTACAATATTCAATAAACCACTAAAGAACAGTAGCATTTACATTATTCGACCAACACAGCTAATTGCATGATGATCAGAGACAGATGAGAGGTTGAATAGATGGATGGATGGATGGATGGATGGATGGATGGATGGATGGATGGATGGATGGATGGATGGATGGATGGATGCATGGATGGATGGATGGATGGATGGATGGATGGATGGATGGATGGATGGATGGATGGATGGACGGATAGACAGACAGACAGACAGACAGACAGACAGACAGACAGACAGACAGACAGACAGACAGACAGACAGACAGACAGACAGACAGATAGATAGATAGATAGATAGATAGATAGATAGATAGATAGACTGCAGAGATGACTCTTCAATGCTGCAGACATGAGAAACACCTCCTAGCAGTGTGTGAATGTGTGTGTGTGTGTGTGTGTGTGTGTGTGTGTTTCAGAGAGAGAGAGA
>CAIGQZ010033037.1:4318832-4344815 GCA_903798205.1 Danio tinwini
AGAGAGAGAGAGAGAGAGAGAGAGAGAGAGAGAGAGAGACTGCATCAGCTAAAATCCCCACTACTCGGCAGTCTGAACGGAGACCATCTGCTCGTGCGTGAAAATACTTCACCTTACTCTCGTGCAGCCAATTCACAAACTGCTTATAGCTGACATGCTGCGTCTTATTTAAATGATCTATCAGTTTTACATGTCCTGCGTGTATCAAAAGTCAACGTTTGCTCCCTTTTGCATCCCATTGATATGCGCAGTTATTTAAACAAACAGTTATGATACTTAAAGGCGCAGGACGTTAAATGTGAATGAATAATTAATCCTCCATAAACATATTATTACACTATTCTGTCATAACAGCGCGTGAATAAGACCAACACTTTCTAACTGACGGACAATAAGGAAAGTTTGTATGTTTGTTCTTGGAAAAGACTTGCCAAAAACATCAAACACGAGGCTGCAGAATGTTTCTTACCTGTCAGACGCGTTTTATTCGCCGTGAGCTGAAGAGACGCTCATTTGCAGGCATTCATTTTACAGAAGCGCGTCGGGCTACTGCGGGTCTCCACTGGCAACGGCGCGAGCCAACAAAGGCACCTGCTCGCGAGTCCTAATCCGCTTGTGCGTCTTAACGGGGCTCCGCCAGCCAGTCTCAGAGCTCTGATCCCTCACAAGCCGCTCGCTTGACTCCTATTATTGACATTTGCCAGTATTTCTTCTTGTTCATGTGTTAAATGAGCTCTACGAGCCGGTGGGATACAGTTTAGGTCCGCCCAGTCACTGTCATGGAATGCGACAACGTCTACCTGTACAGTAATATTGAGGTGTCAAACATGTACCAGTACAGAGAAAAGCTGTTTCTGCGATGTTCGGAATGATTTACCTGCCGCTTTTGTTGGTCGCCGCTGCTTCTGGCCGGTCGCTGGAGCTGTTTATCCCCTTTCCCCTCTTTTATGTGCCAGTCTGGGTACACTACAGTCTGCATGCCTCGGCGTCTGCATTCCCTGAGCCGACCACAGCCGGAAAAAGCCGAACACTGAACTTAAAGCTCTCGCGTTTTGTCGCTGTGTTTAGGCGTGTTATGGCAAGCCGTTTTAACATTTAATTTATAAAATGCAGTAGGCTGTCTGTGTTCATATATGAACGGCAAGTGTTTTTAAGCCACCGATACACTTTCGATGAAAGGTTGATGTGACTATTTTCAATGTCATAATGTTTCCTTTACAGCATCAATAATGTAATTTAATTTAAATATAATCGGTTAAATAGACTAAGCATTAATTTAGTTGTTCAAGCGTAAAACAAGATGAAAGTCTGTTTAAACGCAAGAGCCGTCAACAGAAACTGCATTGAGAATACTATGGTAAAGTACATTTCTATTTTTTATTCACATGGTGCAGAACAATGTAATTTACAGTTTTTCTCAGTGGCTTTGGTGCATTTCTCACAACACTATTTACATTTGCACAACGGTTAATGCATTTCTCTGAACAATTAGTCATTTGTGCACATCATAGTAGCAGTTTCTCATTCTTTCCAGCAAATTGCAAATGTTTTTGGACATGCATCAATTGCTTTCATACATTCTGCTGTTTGTAACATTATCACTTGCTCATGTCATGTCAGTCAAAATGAACTAAACTTGTGGATGTTGAATAGTCATTCCATATAAAACTACTAGTCCTCATTTCATTACTTGAGTCATCACATACAAAAATGTTGAACTAGTTGTCAAAATCTGTCAATATAATTGTATTTAAAAATTGTAAATCATTTTTTTTATCTGAAAATGTCTAAATTGAACAATTTGATGAATGATTTAATATTTATTATATATCAAGTAATATATTTTTAAAGGTCTAATTAAATAAACATTCTTGTAGCATAAAAATAGACACTATTCTTTTTATTTTAGAATATAATACTGTAACATACAATATCCGAGAGTTTACAATACCATTTAAGGAGTAGAAAAAAAAATAAGAATAGTAAAATAAAATATAAATATTGAACAAAAACAGCAGGGTAAAGAACATTGTAAGAGTGGTCTTGCATGGTTACATACAATACTGTATACACATACACGTGTGGATACATACATACATACATACATACAATTATTTTTACTTGCTCCATAGAATAGCCCTTTCTGTTTAGTTTTTTTTTAGTTTTAGAGAGAAAGTAAAAGTTTCAATCTTCCAGATTTCTACAACAATTGCTTTCCATTCTTGTAAAGTGGGAGGGGTAAGCACAAGCCATTTACATGTAGCCTTTTTAACAGCAACCAGAAATATTCTCCATAAATACGTCTCTAGCCTCATGCAACTCAAATATTCCCAAGTATAGAACCGAAAATTTAAACTGGATCTCGATCTTCAATATGGCCTCCAATGTCTTGTGTATATCCTTTCAAAACAGGTGTAAAATTGTACATAAAAATAGACACTATTCTGTTTTGTAGATTAAATGTTAATACGGCTTGCCATATGCAAGGTGTATAGCATGTGATTTTTAGAGCCCCGTAAAATCTAAATATTATAAGATAATAGTTATATTTCATAAAATTATTAATAAACTACTTTCTCTAAATTTAATTTAGAAGCTGATTTGATTAACTGTACTTGGTTGGTCTTCTGGAAAACCTTTCTGAACTTGAAGAGCTTCAGTGAAAAGAAGTGGAACTTATTGTATTTAATGTACACTTGTTGTCATTAAGTGCACTGCACATACAAATTGCACTCATAGGTTATATTTAACAGAATTAAAAGACCACAAAGATATAGTTCACCCAAAAATAAAAATATAATTACTCTTTCATTTTTTCTTTTTTTTAACATAATAGATTTAGGCTTATTTTTTGGCAACCTGCAGCAGTTGACTTCCATAGAAACAAAATATGGAAGTCAAAGTCTACTGGTAACTAACATTGTTCAAAATATATTCTATTAGGATGACGGAATTTAAATATTTGAGCTATTACTTTGTGTACTGTGATAAATACACTTTTTTAAATTGCACATATATGTAAGTATACTATAAGTATACTATAAGTATACTAATAATGGCAAATTTAAAGTTCTAACTTTACATTAAACAGTACATTTATAACAATATAGTATTTGCATAGAAATAATTAAATAACATGTAACACCGAGTTCTTAAGTTTCAGCTAATTGCATATAATAAAAGCTGAAACAATATGAATACAATTACAAATAAAATCCAAGAATTGTTTTCTTCTAAAGTGTACTTAGTACGTTAATGAAAAGTCATTGCAAGTGGAGTCTGTGCCGTCTGGAGTCTTCTATGTGTGTACATGCGTAGCCTAGTTCAGCTCTGAGCTATATTGAGATGAATGTGATCCATATTTATGCACATGCTGATTCTGAAAAATAAGGAGAGAACACCCACCCTGTGCAAGAACACTCTCTCCGAGCATTCATATGAGCTTATGAATGAACTACTTAACAGAAGGCATACTGGTTAACAATTAGGTTTAATGCTAATCAATGCCCATAAATATTAATATGGGAGTGAGTTTGTCTTTTTATTACAACATTATAGTTATTTTTGAAGTATATTAGGCCTGTTTGTGCTAAATATGAACTGTAGTTTTGTAACAGTGTAACAGTGGTTGTTAGAAGCCAAAGTGTTTTCACAGTACAATGACAAATGCAGCGCTTTAAGAAGTGATGTTATGCAATAGGCTGATTGGGAATAGGCGTTTAATGTAATCTGGGCACTTTATGGAAAAAGTCTGTTAAGAACATGGCAGATCTCTATGAATTATTCAGTTCAGTGGAATGACTAATAGATTGTAGT
The DNA here is from genome assembly GCA_903798205.1 of Danio tinwini. Lineage (NCBI taxonomy): Eukaryota > Metazoa > Chordata > Actinopteri > Cypriniformes > Danionidae > Danio > Danio tinwini. The sequence continues at coordinate 4,322,649 of CAIGQZ010033037.1, forward strand.
CTCCTGAGGGTGTAAAGTAGGGCCCTCTACTGGGACATTCAGCAGCTCAGTAAGACACTGAAAACATCATGGGAACAGCTTGTCTCATTTGTAGGCTACTTTGGAAATGTTAGTGTTTCTTTTTTTACTGCTATGGATTGATTTCTTACATAGAACATTAAAAACCTGAAAAACTGTCTGTTTTATTAAAAAAAAATAAAGGGAAATCTTATTAGAATTGCGACATCTGGTGGCGTTATGTTGGAATTACTCTTTTAGGTTTTAATTAACGCAATACAGATTTTTAAAGGGGACCTATTATGCGTAAATCACTTTAATGAGGGGTTTAAACACATCTGTGTGTGAACAGTGTGTGAATATAGCCAGCCTCTAATGGTAAAAATTAATATATTTTTTTATTTTTATCATCACACTTTATAAAACAGTCGGCAGAAACACTTTGATTGACATTCTCCCTTTGTACATGTCATCAGAGGGGCAAGCCCTGCTTATTAGTGACGATCTCTCCCTCATTAGTATAAAGAGCCCTAAAGCCGCCTTTCCACTGCACACGACAAACTACAGACCCAAAGTCATTCATTTCCAATAGAGAGCAGTCCGGGAGCTGCGTAAAGTTCAGATCATCGTATGCAGAAAATTCAGATGTGATTTGAGCAGCGAATATGTTGAAATATTTGAAATCCTGCAACTAGACTGTATGCGGCTGACCAGATGTGATTTTTTCCAGTCTTGTCCAAGCAGGTCAGTGCGAAATACTAGCCTAGTTGTTTTCATTATTTTTTAAATGATAAAGAAGTCTATATTTTAAAAAAAACATTTCTATTCATAAATGAGTAATACAATTTTTTTTATGTTGTCTCCACATTCCCTCCAAAATTTTTTGAGGTTTATGAGTTTCTAGTATTCAATTATTCATTCATGGTGAATGCACAGAGAATATGGCTCTTGCTTTTGCACTCCTTTATTTCGGACACCACATGAGTCAGCTTCTCTCCCATGGTGCATGACAAAACTCAAAATCTGAATGTTGTGTGCAGTGGAAAGGAGGCTTAAGTGAGAAGCAGCCTTCAGCCATTAGTTTTGAATCTGCCACTATGCTTAAACATTTGTAGCACCGCCCTCAGCCCAATCTCATTTGAATTTAAAGCGACAGTCACCAAAATGGCACAATTTGAAGCAAAGACTAAAAGGGACAGTTTCAGAGATTTTTAAAAATGATTCTGTGTGGTATTTTGAGCTGAAACTTCACGTACACACTCCAGGGACACCAGAGACTTATTTTACATTTTAAAAAGGTGCATAATAGGTCCCCTTTAAATGACTTTCTAAGTTCTGTTTCAGTTGTGTTTTAATGAAACTTTAAATCACTTTTAAGGTATTAACCTCTAATGTACAAAGATGTACCTTTTAAAATATCATCACCATGGTGACAGCTTTTGTTTGTTTTTAAAAGTGTATTTATATAGGAAGCTAGTAGAGGTTAAAATATATATTCAACATTAATTGTGACTAGCAAGATTTAAAGGTTTTTTTACAGTAAATGTTGTGTATGAACTATAAGGTTTCTAAGTGTGTATTACAACATTGTGCGATACTCATTCATTCATTTTCTATCGGCTTAGTCCCTTATTTATCAAGGGTCACCACAGTGGAATGAACCGCCAACTATTCTGGCATATGTTTTACGCAGCGGATGCCCTTCCAGCTGCAACCCAGTACTGGGAAACATCCATACACTCTGATATTCACACACACTCACTACAGCCAATTTTGGTTACCCAATTCAACTAGCGCATGTCTTTGGACTGTGGGGGAAACCAGAGCAATCAGAGGAAACCCATGTAACACAGGGAGAACATGCAAACTTAACACAGAAATGCCAACTGGCCCAGCCGGGACTCAAACCATCGACCTTCTTGCTGTGAGGTGATAGTGTTAACCACTGAGCCACATCTTGCAATACTTTGTTTTTCTATTCTTTGCATTTATTGACCCACATATGAAACCACACCAGTCCTACTGCACCCAACCCGCTCTGAGCTGAAATCGAACTGGAGATTCTTCGCATGGGAGTTGGTTGCTCTAACATGGAGGCTAAAGATCATAGCCTCTAGCATCTGTAGCACCTTTAGATGTCAGAGGAGTGAGGTTTACCTGCACAACACTTCACTAGCTGGCCCCTGTTACACTCACCCCACTAAACCTCACTCCCATCCGGGTCACGGCACCAACGTAACCCTGCCAGTCCTACAGCACCTAACCCGCTCTGAGCTGGGATCGAACCGGCAACTCTCTGCATGGGAGTCAGTTGCTCAAGGAGACTAAAGACCATGGCCTCCCAACATTTGTCGCCAGAGCACCTTTAGAGGGCAAAGGAGTGAGGTTTACCTGCACAACACTTCACTAGCTGGCCTCCATTACACATACATAATGCATATAATGCAGGACTCAAATAATGATGCATAAGCGAAGAAAAAAGACGCTTGTTAAAAAGCTTTAGTGTGAAATAACATGGCTTTAATACAAATACAAAAAACTGGGCCATTACAAACATTGCAGCAAGATCACAATCACAAATACCTTTATGTGAAAGATTCAAAAGACATTTTTAATGCAGAGTTAATCAGCAGAATGGCCAAAAAGCGAAGCCTCAAAGTGTTTCTGAGATACACTCGAAATAGAAAAGGCACAAATGATATTTACACTGAGGTCAAGGTTAGGTTTCAAGTGAATTCAGTCATTAATACTTTTCAGAACTCTCCCCAAAACTAGGTAAAAAGCAGCCTGATGTGTGTGTAAATCTGATAACTCTACCGTATACATTATTATTACTACATATTTAAGAAAGATTTGTTGGGTCAAATTGTGCAAAATCTTCAGAACGTCTTTTGGTTTGGAGTCATAGGTAAACGAGAACTTTTTTACTTGCTCATGCATGATAAATAATCATAATTATTCACTTCACTCATCAATATTAACATCAGCCATCCTGCATTTTTTAAAACTGAAAGGATGGAGACTTGTTTTGTACATTCATAATGCACTAGCAAAGACAAATACTCGGATATCATACAAGTTTTCAATAAATTGTGTTGTTTTTCATGAATTTAAATAGATGCAAATGTATATTAGTCTCAGGCTGACTGGCAGTGAAAGCTTAGTGGTGGATGTAAACTGTAACTGTTTCTTCATACTGCGTCAACTAAAACAGTAAACACATTTGTCATAAAGCAGAACACAACAAACAAACAGATTTCAACACATAAAAAGCAGTCAACAATGGCAAAAACAGAGAACACTTTAAAAGTCATTTCTAATAATCAAGAAACAAAGTCAAACTCATTCTACCTCATTCAGTGTTCAATAATACATTTATATTTATACTTCCAAAACTAAACAATATTGGCAAAAACTCTGTTACATGAATGATATAACACTTATCTTTAGAGGTCTCAGGTATCTACATTAAAAATAAAACAGAATATCTACCAAAATATATATCAAAGAATAAACGGAAGGCTGAAGCAACTTCAATATCAAACTAAAACCTTATTTTAGCCACAAACAGCCCTTACTAACTAAAATCCTTAAAGGGATAGCTCACCCCCCCAAAAAACGAACACATCTGCTGTTGTTTTACTCAAAGATGTTGGTGACTTTTTTCTTCAGCAGAACATTAACGAAGATTTTTAGCTGAAATTGTACTCCTTGTAATTCATACTTCAAGTCAACAGGTGTTTGTGCAACATTATTTAATCCAAAGCATTAGCAAGCAGCTCTGAACTGATAATTTCACTTCATTAGACCTCAGTGTATCATTGGGAGCCACGGATATTATTTTGTGGTGCCTGCAGGGGCAGATTTAACCAATAAACGAGGTAAGCAGCCGCTTAGGGCCCCAAGAAATCTGAGGGCCCCCATTAAATATCTAGAAGTATAAATTATACATATAAGCTATATAAAACATTGTTTTCTATCATATGTTGTATAGTGAGAGAATTTTTACACAATTAAATATTATTTAATATACACTAAAATCTAATATTATTATAATAATGTAATGTAATAATAATATTATAAAATAAATATCCACCACCCCCAGTCATGGTGCTGTCCAGCAGTCAAATTTATAAAAAAAAATATATATACACATATTTTTACAATTTTTTTGTTGTAAATTTATTTTAAGAAAACAAATCGTTTGAAATGTAGAGATTGCATTAAGATAAAACATAAGTAGAAAGGGTGCATTTCAGGACTTGGCTGGAGTTGTCTAGGTCCCCCAATTCGCTAAATCTGCCCCTGGGTGCCTGTATGTATTTTTGACTCACAAAATGGATTATATGAATTATAGAGGACCACAGTTTCAGTTCAGGGGACCTATTATGCCTCTTTTTACAAGATGTAAAATAAGTCTCTGATTTAGGGAGTGTATTGACATTTCAGCTCAAAATACCCCACAAATAATGTTTTATAACTCTTTGAAACTGCCCTTTTTAGGCGTAGATCCTACTTGTGCTGTTTTTGGTGACTGTCGCTTTAAATTCAAATGAGATTGTGCTCTTTTCAAAAGAGGGCGGAGCTATAAATGCCTGTGTTTCATCATAGTGGCAGATTCAAAAACAAGACTAACGTCCTATGCTAATGAGGGAAAGATTGTCACCAATAGGCGGGGTTTCCCACTTCTTATGAGAGAGAATGTCAATCAAAGTGTTTCTGCAGACAGTTTTTATCAAGTGTGATTATAAATGTTTTTTATTAATAAATGTTAACCATTAAAGGCTGGTTATATTCGCACACTGTTGCCACACAACTGTGTTAAAACCCCTGACAGAAGTGATATTTGCATAATAGGCCCCCTTTAATGTTCCACTGAAAAATAGTCACCAGTAAAGTTTCAGGGTGAGTAAATTAAAAGTACTTTTTGTAGGGTGAACTGTCCCTTTAAAGAAGCAAAACGCACCAGTAAAAGCATACATATGTTCACTAATGCGAGACTTAAATTTCCCCATAAAAAACAGAAAATTACATATTTTCAAAGATTACTAATGTAGTGCTTGTGAAATAAGATTATACAAATTAGATTGTATAATCTAAAATTATAATTCTTGCATAAATGTGGATTACAACTATTAACCAAACACTTTCTATATTCATAATACATTAAATATTAGCTATTTCAAGAAGTAAACCCATAATAAAAAACATGTAGAAAGATTCTGTTACATCCAGTTACCGTTACGAGTTTTATGATTGTAAAGGCCATACAAATTTAAATACTTGTTTATATACTTCAGCAGTTCGAGAAGTTAAAATTGCACACTTTTTATTTTTGTGTGTGCATTTGACTTAACAATCAGCCCCTGATCCACTATTAGCCCTGATTACATGACAAAAACTCAAGTTATCGATAGTGTTCAAGTTTATTACCAATGTTAAACAGTTATTCAAATATGTATGGCCTAAGAAAATATAACACGAATGCAACGGTTAAGAAACTGTGACGGTATCAGCCAGTGAGAGCAACCCTGAGAGCAAAAGCTTTGGCTGATCAGTGATCAGATGGCTAATTTACAAACCTTGACTGCTAGTAAACAGACGATGGTAAAAACCAAGCTCTCCTGAAAGTGTGCTATCAATAGCTATTATAATTAACTCAATCAAAATTTAAAATGGTTAACATTTACACCCTATGTAGTTCCAAACCTGTATGTGACTTTCTTTTCTGCATTTGACTTAAAAAATAGATGCTTTATTGTTGCATTTATAAAGCAAAACATTTAATTGGGTATAGTGAAATGAATTGTTCTGGGTCCTTGATTCTGATTGGTTGAGTCAGCCATTGTAAACTCCATTATAACAAATTCTTTTGTGACCTCATTATATGACTATTGTTGCAACTCCATGTATTATTTATTTCCTTCGGCAAGATTATCTATTATTTATTATCTGCTTAATGAGGTATGCATGACACCCGCTTCATTTGCTTTTAATAAATAGATATTTATGATTCGAGAGAGATACATTGATGTATGTGTAAATCCAGTTTACACACACACACACACACACACACACACACACACACACACACACACACATTGAAAAATGCCATTTTGATACATATTGTGCCTTCAACTTGTGTCTTATTGGGTAAATATAGTATAAGGAGTAAGAGGTTTTAACTTCAATCTGTAATCATGCCTAACAAAACTCTTCGCTCCTTTAAATTCACTGTAAATCGCAGTGAATTATTTTACACATGAAACTAAAAACATACAGGTTTGGAACTGAATGGGCATAAATTATTATTATTATTATTGGCTGAACTCTTTCTTTAATACAGAAGCTTGTTAAATTTAAAAAAGTGAACTGCACTGTATGAAAGTGAAAAGTTAAATCTGATCCAACAACAGTACATGAATTAAGTAGTTTCTACCTAATTTATTAGGGTTTTCAGTATTAAATAAGTTGGGAAAACTATATTCTTTTAGGTGTAGGAAGTTGAAGTGATTCATTTAAGTTAATCCAATGAGGCTTTTTTCAGTGTGCCTTTTTTCTATTAAAACTGACTTTTTATGTCACAATTTTGAGGGAAAACAATCAGAATTATTAGATAAAAACTTGCAAATCTTGACAAACTGACAATTAAAAAAAGTTAACATTGAAGATATCTGTTGTTTTCACACATTATTAAAGGGATGTCTCACCCAATAAAAGAAAATCAGATTCAAGATTTAATCAACCACAAGTTGTTTAACTTCTTTTTTAGTTTTCTTCTTCTTTTCAACACAAAAGAAGATATTTTGAAGAATGTTGGCTACCAGACAGTGAATGGTAGAGTAGCCACTAACTTAAATGGCGGGGACATGGAAGTCAATGACAATTGTCAATTGTTAGGTTACCAAGATTCTTTAAAATAGCTTATGTTGAATAGAAATAAAGCCAAACCAGTTTTGAATAAGTGAAGGATTACTGTAGGAAATGATGACAAAATGTTCATTTTTAGGTGAACTCTCCATTTACACAATTTCATAAAACTATCCCTAATATGACATACAGCAGCTGTAGTTATAAATAAAATAAACAAAAAAAATTACATAAATAGAAATACTGTTATTTTCATATTTTCACTAGATGTTGATGAAGTAAAATCATAAAAAAACTCCAAATAAAAATCACACTTTACAATAAGGTTAAGTTAATGTTAAAGCATATACTAACATGAACAAGCAATGAACAGTACATTTATTACAGTATTTATTCATGTTAGTTAACATTAGATATTAAACATACAGTCATTCATTGTTAGTTCATGTTAACTCACTGTGCACTAACCAATGTTAACAAGCATAAATGTGGATTTCAATAAAGCAGTAGTAAAGGCTGAACTATGATAAATACAGTGTTGAGGAAAGTTACTTTTGAAAGTAATACATTACGATATTGTGTTACTTTATATGAAGAGCAATGCATTACGTTACTTTTGATTTACTTTTTCATATCTGCCTGAGGCTTGATCTTTTTCAGAACTTGCAGGTTATTTTTTTCTTTTTTTTTTTAAATAGAGGAGCTCTGCATGTAACGACACACTGTATAACCTACACCTTTATTTACCTTAAAAAAAAAAAATAATAAAAAAAATGTAATAACGTTACCTCCTGAGAGCTTTCTGATGCTATACATGCCATATTTACAGATTAATGAATGTTGAAAGCAATGTGTTTGCTACTTCCTTATTTTTGTCTTATTAGTTCAGTAAAATCACCGTCCATTGAGACAAAATTGTATTTTTTACGTATATTGCTCACAAAATTTTATTTTATTTTTACGTATATTTTTTAGATTAGATTACATCTTATGTATATATATTTTTTTTTTCATGCGTATATTTTTTTAGATTACATTCTAGAATTTATTTATTGTAAATTCGTTTCACAACACTACTTTTTGTATTTTGTATTAATATTATATGTTAGGCACCTAGGGTCTGAGAGTAACGGAATTTTGATTCTCTGTATGTCCGGTACATGGGGTTGAATTGACAATAAAGCTGACTTTGACAATCCCCCTTTCTTCCATGTGTTCAAAATAATGAGAATACTTCCACAGAAATGTAAGGCTCTGTCATCTTGGTTTCTGTCTATTCCTGTGGAGAGCTCATTTTCTCATTGAGTGTGATTCAGCGTGATTACACTAATTTTAATTCAGCAAACTATTTTTAAAAGCATATTAATGAATCTAAAAAGTAACGAGTTACATTTTTAAAAAAGTATTATTCTTAAATATTATTACTTCATTTTTTTAAATAATGCATTACTTTACCCATTACTAGAGCCAGACGGAATCTGTGGACGTTTTTTGCTATTTCTGCTGAGAATTTTGGTAAAAATCTGCGGATTTCTGCGGAATTATTTTAGGAGTCTCATAACTAAAACCTTAATATGTGGAATAAGTGTAATTTAAAAACTGAATAAATTCAGATTTACACACATTTACTCAAGTAAATAAACAGAATTAATGATGGGCTAAAAATCTGCAGAAGTCTGCGGAATTCTGCGAAAAATCTGCGGAATTCTGCGCGTGCAGATTCTGTGTGAGCCTACTCATTACTAAGACAATTATTACATAACTTGTAATGCATTGCCTCCAACACTGATAAATATATGCAGTACAAGTACTGTTCATACTAGGTTTTGAAAGTAAATCAGCCTTTTACGTTTTGTCAGTTTAGTGGCTAATTCGTACGAGTTCAGTTGTACAAAAATGTACAATTTTAAAAAGCAGGCGTGGCACCTAACCACGCCCCTAAACCCAACATTGGTTGATGAGCAAATCGTACTAAATTGTACGAATTAGATCGTACAAATTCATATTAATTAGCCACTAAATCAAAAAGTTACAAATTGCTGTGTTTTGTGTGCCATTCACTCCTGCCCGTAATTATTACTTTCAGTTGATCTTGTTTGTCTTTTTCTCTTTTCAGTTTTCTATTGCTTGATTTGGTGACGTCAGTTTTTTAAAACGGACAGAAGTGGACTTCTCGAGGTCATCATTCCTCTACGCCACCACAGTTTCTAACAGCTTTATTGTTGCGTTCTCCTTTTTACTTTCCTTTTGATGTTTGTTTGGAGTAGGGTGTCCCAACCTGCTTTAGATTTGTTTGGTTGTTCTTTATTATGTTGCTGGCTCCCCATCTCTTGTCATTTTGGATTGTTTTGCTGATAATGTTATGTTAATAAATAATTTGGTTAGAGCACATTGCCCTTTGTTGATTTATGTTACGTTGTCTTAGGATCACGAGGCGTATTTAAAGGTGCAGTATGTAAGTTTGACACCCAGTGGTTGAACTAGGTAGTGCACTCTTGGATTAAAATATACGCAAGCGCGGGTTGCCAGTTTGACTACAAGAGCGAATAATTTAAACTGTGTTCTAAATAAAAGCAACGACACGCGATAGAGGGAATATTTTCCATATTAAAAAGAGTTTTGGTTTTAACTAACACCTTTAATTGATATATTAGAAACAGCTTCTATTTCTCACAGCTGAACAACAGAAACCTATGACAGTGATCACCTCAGGTAAACCTCATGTGCTTTATTTAGTGCTAAATGCTAACAATGTGAGTTTGAATGCAATTTTACAGGACATTTATTGCCATATACTGAAAGCAGGAGCAGATAGTTCACCTCAGATCTTGAAAATACAATAAACCGTCTGAAATTGAAGTTTAGAACTAAACACATATAAGTGATTCAGCATCTACATTAAATGATGTTAAAGAGGGTTAACATGTATTAAATAGATTCTAAACCTTACCATTTCATGATTGAGTGCACATTCTGTGCTTCTGAATGGCTGTATTTAAATTTCTGTCGCGTTTCGTCTGGTGCAAACAGCCAAATTGCTCATCACTGTGTATCTCGTCACAAAGCGTGTTGTTAAGACAGGCGGTTACAATGTAACCTGCTCACCTAATGTTTACGTTCGTAATATTTATATCATTTGCTAATTAATAACCTCATGTGGAACTGCATCTGTCTCATTTCGACATCTGATACCGTTTAATACTCACATTTTTTGTCACGCACACATAGGCCTGTCACAATAATCAATATATCGACTTATCGCACAACACATGGACATCAATTCAATTATTTTTAGTAATGTAATAAATATCGCCTATACATAAAAACAATTCTAGCAACATTTTAACTGATTGTGCAACATCTCTACCTCTACTGGAGGTGTCAGTATGGTTAAAAACACTATAGTATTTACTATAAATTACTATAGTATATTTTCATGTGGATGTCTGACAACTGAAAATAGATCTGGTAGCAGATATATTACTTTTTACCTTGCACTTTTTGTTAACACCAATTATTCATTTAGGATATGCGTTTTCACATTCTGATTCCAATGCCTAATTATTGAATTGTTAAAATGACTATAATTAAATATTCTTAATAATAAAATATTGTGTGTTTTTTGAAAGAGTGCACTTGCATTGTGATATTATATTGTCATTCAGGCATTATATAACGAGTGGAATAAAATGGTCTTAAAATGACAATAATATAATTTATCACAATATATTTTGATGCAATATATCGTACAACAAAAAATAGATATCGTGACATGCCTACGCATGCATGCTTTCAGAGCCTTTCTGAATAAATGAATAAAATATGAATGAATGGAATGTTTTCCACCAAGGCAACCCGGGGTGCTGAATTATAATTGGCTAAACTGGCATTGTGCAGGTTAAATTTACCTAAACAAAGACAGCGTACCGGCATGGAAAAAACATTTTCAAAGCAGAATATCTGACTTCAGCATTGTTTTTCAGTTAAACAAGTATGTTCACTTGGGATGTTTCTTAAATATCTGCACACATATTATGGTATTTTTGTGCTTTAGAAGACTCAAAAACTTACATACAGCACCTTTAGGTAGGAACCCTAACAACCGTGAGATAATACATTAACTAATGTAACCTTATTGTAAAGTGCGACCCAAAAAAAATACAAAAATAATACAAAAAACAAAGAAAACCTTTCAAATTGCAGACTGTAAAACGTCTCTAATGTTGCTTTCTGTAATTGAATCCAAAAATGCATTTACCCAAAATAAAAAGAAAAACCTAAAAATAGTTGTTTAGCTATTAAATGAAGTGAGCTGTCCAGTCATGTCTCTCCCTGGACAGTGTCATTAAGCACTTGTGGCATTTCCCAAAGACATTACACATCCAAAAACGCATAACAGACTAGCACTATACCAGAAGCATGAAGAACTGATACTGCGCACAGTAATACGGAATGTGTAAAAGAAACATGATTATCTCCACAATGGCAGTGTCAGAATGTCTCAGTTTAAAAACACTACACCTTAAAACCGTAGTCAAGTAATTACTATCCAGGATGAGTGTGTTTACAAAAACTCTGGCAGTGATTTTACATTTGGAAAAAGAAAAAAGAAAAATTGTAAACCTTTACACAATGCGTCCATAGACTGGATCCTTTATCAGTCTCAGGATTGCACACGGCTTCAGGTCCAAAATGCCTGCAGTCTCACAAAGGCTAGTTGTAATTTCTGTGCTAGTTAAAGACCTATTAATGAGCGACAAGAATTACGTCAGTCAAGCTGTTGGCTAGCAAAGAACACAACAGAAAGAAAAAACAATGCAATACTGCTTATGCTTTAGATATGTTAGCACTTTAGTGGTATATTTATATAAATAGATTTATATATTGAAATGATTTTGTGGTTAGGTGCATGCACATGTGTGTCACCGGGCCGTACTGGTTGGTTGATTGAGAGGTGTGTACAGGTACTTCCAGATGGCATAGTAATGGATGCCAGCTCCCATTGCAACAAAGAGGTGCCATATAGCGTGAGCAAAGGGCACAATTCCGTCACTTTTAAAGAACGCCATGCCCAGCACATAACACCCACCACCAAGCAGAAGCTCACACAGACCTGACCTGTCTGCCTGTAAAGGAAACACACAGACACTTCAGTCAGTGTATACATATGTAAATATAATATACACAGTGGCACTTGTGGAGCTGCGCATCAATGGATTTGCTCTTCAGAGCTTGGACTTCCAGCTGTGAAAATTAAACCACACTGAACTAAACTCTGAAAACCGGACTGAACCAGTTTCAATTTACTAGAACTTCTATGTGAAGCTGCTTTGATGCAATCTACATTGCATCCTGATTTCACGCGGCCGCCATTTTTAACAGCGAAATCGAGTCTGTGGTGGGAAGAAACCTGTAAGTATCGCCTGAGTCACACAGGAATGTTGTGTACCTGGCTGTATATCTTATCAGCGAAGAGAAAGTGTCACACATTTATCATTTCACCACTTTCCGAGTGACTCGAAGGTCCATTCTGAATGAATAGTGAAAATAAAAAGGGATATCGGACCACATTTTTAGCTAAGTTAAGAGAAATGACACTAGTTAGCTAACGCTTTCTTTCCAAAACAAACGTTTTAGATGCCATTTATCAAACTCAAGTTAATGAACTGATTCTTTCACTATATTTGACTGTCACGATACAAAATTTCAGTACTGAAATTGAAAAAAAATTTTATTTTCCCTTAACATTTAAGGCACTGTTGATGGCATTCTTAAACAGCGCTGATTTGCCATTGTGTTCACGTGCTCAACAGAAATAACTGTGATTGGCTGTGAAGGTCATCAGTGAGTTCACCGCACTTCACTGATGTTTACCGAGTGTAACAGAGACGAGCGATCCGCTTGGTGAATCGACTGATATTTGCGGATTTAAAACGTTCCAGTGTTCGTGTATCTGTGTTTGCAATCTGTGAAGAGCAATGAACTGATGACCTTCACGGCCAATCTCAGTTATTTCTGTTGAGTACTGGTGAATACTACGGCCAATCAGCTGTTTAAGAACGTGGTCAGCAGAGCTTGAATGTTAGCTGGAAATGGATGTTTTTAAAACTTCAGTACCAGGACAACACTGTTAAAGACAACACAAGGGTGTGTTACAGAGGACTGCATTGCTTTATCGATCACCGGGTTACATTGGCTGAAGCAGGGAAGCCACCACTGTGTTACCTGCTGCCATGAACTGAAGTCTAGGAGGACACTTAATCGTATTACTCTTAAAGAGATTGTGATGTTGTTTGACGCCTAATATGCTTTTAATTGTTTAAATTAAACTGAACTGAATGATATTAAAGTGATGTTTACACCATTTCTGCGTTTTGAAATCACGGCAACAGCTGGAGGCTTGTAGTACACAGCATGTTATTGCAATGTTTACAGTGCTGATCCTATACTTTCGGGTTTCTTCCCACCGCAGCCTTGCTTTTGTGTTTTAAAATGGCGGCCGCGTGAAATAAGCGTATAGAAATAAACATGAAGTGACAATTGAACAGTCTGTCAATGATATTTTTAACTGTTATTCATTTTCTTACCATAGAGAGGATGACAAGAGCAGGAAAAACCCCCATTGCTATGTAACAGATCAACTCTACAACTTTAAACCTGTCAAAAAGACACAAAAAACATGTTGCACAGAAAAAATGCTGAATGTATTTCGTAAAAGTAAATAAATACCTTCTGTGGTTTAGCATTTAAAAATATAATTACACACAGTTTTTAAGAAAAAATGACTTCTATTTATGTACACAGGGTATATGCAGGAACCCTAAAGATAATTTCAATACCTTTTTAAGACTTTTTATAGACTTTCTCAGAATATTTTAAGACCTTGTCGCTACTTCAAATTCTAGTCAGTATAAAACCTTTAACGTAATAAACAGTTGCTAATAAACAGTTAAAGAGTTTAGATGCAAAAACCTCTAAATGCCATTTGATATTTTTTTCTAAAATGAGCATTTTTCTCTGACTCTTGTGTGTAGGCTCAGAAATTTTACTTTTATAGTGATGAATAAGTTCTTTTCATTGCCTTTAATGTGAAATACTTAAACATAAACATAGAAGGCTGAGAAAAATGCTCATTTTAGGGGAACATTTCTGATGGCACTTGGAGGTTTTTGCATCTGAACTCTTCAGTTGTAGTTAAATAAATCTATGGAGCACGACCACGCAACAGAACTCAGATAAGCTCGGAAAAAAACAAAGCTTAAAAGAAAAAATTAAGCAGTTGTTTTCAGCGACAGGCCACTGTTTAAACTCGACAGCCACTGTTTAAACTCGTCTTTCTCCAACCAGGAGTACACAAACTTAAATATTCCCATCTATGGTTTCACTACATGTGGAGAGCATCACATCACTTTCCCGCGTTTATCGCAAACTACGTGACATCACCCGGATGTGTGGTCAGACACACCCCGGCCTGTACCAAACGTGGGAATCGAGCATGCTGTTGTTAATATTAGAAGGAAAATAAAAATATTTGTGCTTTTTTGGAGTCAAACACTTTGGACAATGCTTGACCAAAATTTAAGTCCTCGTAAAACGGGATTAAGACTTTAAGCCTTAATTTCCTCATAATTAATTTATCAACTTTTAATACTTTTTAAGACCCCGCGGACGCCCGTTTTTTTTTTTTTACAAGCATAAAAACCTTTTTTTTTTTTTTTTTTTAGAATGCGTCCTGTTTATTTGTTATTTTAGTATACATTTCTAGCATGATTTACCATTACCCACTAAAATATAATTCCTTGAAACAATAGTTTATACTAAAAAAAGCGAATTTTAAGAATCAAGGTGCAGCCTCTAATACTAATGTATTTTTATTTTAAATCTTTATGTTTTGTCTTATAGTACAAAGCAGAAGGGTCTACCCATGTATCAGCAATAAAATGTAAAATAATTGAATGTATATATGATCACTTATTCTGCTACATGTCAAATAAGCATCGGACAGAATAAGTTTGTTTTGTTTTTCCATTAATAGCTTGATTAAGTGACTATTTCACCTCTATTTTGACATTTTACTTTCATAAAGGTTATCTGAAACACTGTAAAAAATAAATCTTGCTGCCTACATTATATAGTTGACTAGAAAGGTTATGTGGATTCATCACCATTTGACAAAACACATTAACTAAAAATATTAATACTTTTTATAGCAAAAAAATTTTTTTGAAGCCTGATTAACTTTATTAAAAGTTTAAAGTAACAAAAAACTATTTCATGTCTTATTGTCATATTATTTACAGTGTAAACACCTGACCTTCATTTAAAATGCTTTCTATAGGATAATATACAGTTGAAGTCAGTTATTAGCCTCCTTTTGAATTTTTTTTTCTCTTTTTTAAATATTTCCCAAATTATGTTTAAAAGAGCAAGAAAATTTTCACAGTATGTCTGATAATATTTTTTTCTTCAGAAGAAAGTCGTATTTGTTTTATTTTGGCTAGAATAAAAGCATATTTAAAGGTTTTATAACCATTCTAAGGTCCAAATTATTAGCCCCTTTAAGCTAATTTTTTACAGAATAAACCATCTTTATACAATTGCCTAATTACCATAACCTAGTTACCCTCAATTAACTTAAGCCTTTAAATGTCACTTTAAGCTGTATAGAAGAGTCTTGAAAAATATCTAATAAAATATTATTTACTGTCATCATGGCAAAGATAAAATAAATCAGTTATTAGAAATGAGTTATTAAAACTATCATGCTTAGAAATGTGTTCATAAAATCTGCTCTCCGTTAAAAAAGAAATTAGGGAAAAAAATAAACAGGGGGGCTAATAATTCAGGGGGGCTTATAATTATGACTTTAACTGAATAACTACTTTAAAATGTTTATTAAATTTAATGCAAGTCAACATGATAGGCAAAATTAAACGACGGGAATCAGCATCTAAAGTTGGAAAGAAACAAGACCAGGTTTATATATAGCAAATATGATGCACAGTGGTGTAATGAACAAATGAAAAAAATAAGTTATTTCTTGCAGATTTAATTTTTTTTAAAGAACAGGTTATTGGTTGAAAACAAGCTCACCTTTCATGGAAAAAGAAGACATAAGCAGTTCCTCCAGAGGCCATCACCCAGACAACCCAACGCATGTGGGCAGCCCATGGACCCAGATCCCGCAGCGTGAGCCTGCCGTAAATCCATCAGATCCTTAATCAATGCTACTTTTAACATCAAACTATATGTGAAAGTCTCACTGCTTTATTCTATTTCTAAATATGTTGTCACACTGTTTGGCTAAAGATGTCTGCCAAATGAATAAACTAAGGAGGCCATCAAAACAACTAAGACCCAAAAGCACTATAAAAAATATCTACTGTATATAAAATAAATATAAAATATCTAACAACTTTTATAATTGTTTACAATGTCCTAGAATTTTAAGCTCATAGGAATTTTACTGCACTTCAAATTTGAGGGAACTGATAAAAATTCACATTTTAACATTATAATATTTTTGCACATTTTACTTAATATGTTTTTAACTCTAAAAAGACCAGCAATTCTGAACATTTTTGGACTGACATGAAATTTCAATGAGAAACAAAATGCTGTACATTAAAAAAACAAAATCATTTTTACAGAATTATTGGTGCTCCAATAAAAACATCAATATTTCTGCAAAACAATTCCCTATCCATACATCCTGCACTGTGTCTGAAATTGCATATAGTGTGGTAGATGTACTAGATTTAGTTCGAAATGGATTTCTCATTGTAAAAATGTGATCTGTAAAGTATGAATGTGTAGTTTAAATCAATTATTATTATACGTCTGTTATATTCTGCATTTCACCAAGTATACTTTATGAAAGTGAGAGGGGTCTGGATGCAAAACTGGTGCAGTTCACAGTGAAATCACTAGCTCCATTGAGTGCATTGTATCACTGATATATGCAGTCTCAGCTTGTATCATTAAGGCTGCATTCAGATACTATTGATGAAAGTGGGAACTTTTGGAAGAGATTGGCAAGTTTAAACGATTGCTCTTTACATTTTATCATTCACCACCCTTGCAACTGTCAATTCATGACATCTGTCAATCTCTAAAGCAGAATAAAAACTCATTTCTCAAAGTACTACACATTATAACATTGCTCACCAAGGTGTGTAGGATGCTGCAATGAAGAAATAGATCACCATCCTGTCGCACATGTGGAAACAGTGTTCGACTGATCTAAAAGTAGAAGTAAACCCTTGTTAGAGATCTTTTCTCAAAAACATACTATTACTGTTGACTGGAAACCACATATGTCCATAAATTAAAATTATATTGTGGAACCCTGCAATTTTTACAGTGAGCGGAGGCATGAGGCTAAGTTACAACCTTTTCAAGAGTTCACACTAAGCTGATGATTGATTATAAAGCTTGTTTGGCATGCTGTCCCGGGAGAGCCCTGAGCTCATAAGATCCCCGAGCACGGGGCTCCCTCCCGTTTGCAAGGCGAGAAGGGAGTTTGCGCTCAGGTAGATCTCGAGAACTCCCCTGCTGTAGTAGCTAATGAACAGATAGTGATTGCTCTTAAGAGATAACTACTTACTAGGAGCATGTCTATGGTGCCGATTTGGATTAGTCAATTAACTCAAGTTGCATGTTTTTGGATGGTGGGAGGAAACCGGGGAGGCTGGGGGAAACCCACATGAGCACGGGGAGAACATGTAAACTCTGCACAGAAATGTCGGCTGGCTTGGACAAGAACCAGTGAAGTTCTTGCTGTGAGGCAACAGAGCTAACCACTGGGCCACCGTGTCACCCAGGAGGAGTAGGGGTGAAAGGGGGGGGGGGTCTTCAAAATGAAGATGGCTGTTATTTGGAACTTAGGGTATTTAAAGTGGCTTAGGAATTGTCTGATTGGTGAATCATAAATTGAATAATGCGGGGCCGGCTGCAAGCAATCATAAGCACGGGATCCTCTCGAAATTTGTTTATAAATAAACTTCAGTTAAAAAACACTTTTTATTGGTTAAATATGTGCAATATTCACAGACAGAAGCAAAAGTGATTATCTAGCAAATAAAAATGCCCCACAGTGACAAAACAAAACTACACAAACTCAAATTTCAGTTTAATTAAATTCATATAGTATGTTCAAACATATATTGCAACTCACCAGACTAACATTTCTGTCTTGTATCTGCATTCACAGTTCTTTAAACTTGGCAAATGTTTTGATTAAAAAAACAAAGTGTATCTGGTTCATATGAAAGCCTTACCGGAGATGGCTCTTTTTCCAGGAAACGGTGTGGAAAACTGTGGATATGATGAACAGGCTTGATAGTCCTGCCCCATACAGCCATGCTGAAATCTCTTCCCAGTGGTCATCGGATAAGAAGTACAACAAGATCCCACCCACAATGCTGGGAATGATCCAGAGCTAAGGGTGAAATCAGTCATAGATCATCATGTTAAATGGGAGATGTCACATTTATTCATAATACACTTCTAGTATTAAAGGACAGTTCAATACAATAATAAAAGTTTAATTCAAAGGGGTAGTTCACCAAAAAGACAATTCTGTGATTATTTACTCCCTGTAAAAACATGCAAAGTTTCACATAGGCATGGGACGATAACCGTTTTCAAGGTTTTAAAACTGCAAAAAATGTTCTGTTATACCATTCCCAAGGTAAGTGATACATATGTATTTTTTTCATAAAAAATTTTTTTAGGACAACAGTATCTCCAGCAGAAGATATCCAAAGATGCCTTTTTAAATTGTAAAGAAATTTGTCGTTTTAAAACTAATGAAGAGAGCAGAAGTTTATGATTCATTTGAATTATTTAGCCTGACATGTTTAGCTACTGCTCCAAAATATTTTAAATGTTTCTCAAAAAAATGTGTATTGTGTTCAAGGGGGAAAAAAGTTTTAGTTTTTTACCTAGACATTTAAAACGAATATATTTTAGAGCAGTAATCACAATACCGTGGTACTGTGAAACCGTTGTATTTTTATCCAAGGTTATCATACCGTCAGAATCTTATACCGGCCCATGCCTGGATCCACAATTCATTCATGCTGTCTCAACACAAATCGATTAAGTTAACTTAACAAATGTAAGTGGATTGAACATAAAACAGTTATGTTGTCCCAAAAAGATCTCAAGAATTGAGTTGTTTCAGCTCATTTTAAATAAGAACTTGGTCCAAACATGTTTGAGTTTCTTTTTTCTACTGAGCACAAAGAAAGATATGTTGGAAAATGTTAAATGCTAAAAAAAAGCCATTGACTTCTACAGTATTTTTGTTCCTGCTATGGATGTCAATGGCTGTTTTTTTCTTTCGAACATCTTGTTTTGTGTTTAACAGATGAAAGAAATTCATGACTTTAGTGTGAGTAAATAATGAAGTAATTATCATTCTTTTCCTCCCTTTAATTACACTGTAAAAATGCTGGGTTCTGAAAATTTGATTTGTGTTGGGACAACATGAAGAAATTATGTTAACTAGGGATGAACGGCATCAGCCAATAATCACATTTC
This sequence comes from Danio tinwini, assembly GCA_903798205.1. Lineage (NCBI taxonomy): Eukaryota > Metazoa > Chordata > Actinopteri > Cypriniformes > Danionidae > Danio > Danio tinwini. The sequence goes on from CAIGQZ010033037.1 coordinate 4,342,062, forward strand.
ATAGGTACTCGCTAATCAAGCCAATCTCATGAACCGATCCCAAGTGTTTGTTTATGAGTTTAGGCAGAGTAAAGGCCTGATCACACCGAACACGCTTTTTGCATTGAGAGGTGCATCTTTTGAATGGTTTAATTATGGCCGCGAGCATCAAATATGCACTTTTCACATTGAATTCTTCTTCCATTATCTGTTTTATCTATTATATTCTGCAAAGTTTTCCTTATATTAAATAATTTTGTTGTTTGTTTTTATTTAATTGGTGTTGCAGTATTAGAAGCTTTAACACAGGACTTATAAATGACACCTTATACAGACTTTCCAACAACTAATATTCCAACAGCTTTCATTTATCCCATTCTTTTTGCTGAGTATTATTGAAAACAAACATAATATTGTATTATCATGTATACATCATGTGAAGTTTTTTTTCTTGCCGCTATCGTCTCTGGCTTGCATGGTTTGGGACTTGTAGACCTGCGCATCTATGGATTTAGACTCTCGGCAGTGAATATTAAACCACACTGAACTGAACTTAAACTCTGAAAACTGAACTGACACTGTTTTAATTCACTATAATCTTCAATGTGAAGCTGCTTTGACACAATCTACATTGTAAAAGCGCTATACAAATAAAGATAAATTGAATTCAATTGAACAACATACAGTAGGTATAAATATTCATTTGTTTTCTTTTCGGCTTAGTCCCTTTATTAATCTGGGGTCATCACAACGGAATGAACCGCCAACCTATCCAGCATATGTTTTATGCAGCGGATGCCCTTCCAGCTGCTACCCATCGCTGGGAAACACCCATACACACTCATTCACACACATACACTATGAACATTTTAGCTTACCCAATTCACCTGTACCACGTCTCTGGACTTGTGGGGGAAACCGGAGCACCCAAAGGAAACCCACGCAAACACGGGGAGAACATGCAAACTCCACACAGAAATGCCAACTGGCCCAGCCGAAGCTCGAACCAGCGACCTTCTTGCTGTGAGGCAATCGTGCCACTTACTGCGTCACCATGACGCCCGGAATAAATATTTCCTCCATCAAATATTATAACAAATAAAAAAAAAAGTCTGATATACCCAGACGCACCAGAATAATGTAGCTACTAGCTAACAATGTTTATTTATTATACTACATACTATACTACGCCTGTCTTATCTGCCTCTGAGCTAACTTACTTGAACTGTCTCCATCACTGCTCTTATCAAATACCCAGTCTACATCATTCTGATGGTCACTAAAACCCATCTCATCCTCACTTTCATCTGCAGGAAGAGCCAGTCCTGTCCTTTTCTTTTTTCACTAACCACAGAACAGGGTGGTCCTCATTAATACACTGTTCCCTGTATTCATATCTATTTAAAAGTATTGCCATTAAAATTAGATTATATCCATATTTCACATGCTATTAACACATGACTAATCAACATTATATTACTTGCATTCATGTTGTTATTGGTAGAACTTAAAAGATCACAGCTGACCTTGCTAGCTAGCTAACCTATTGCACAGAGTTGTCATTTGGCTACACATACATTTTATAATTTTACAAAAAAAATTATTTCATAAAAAACATTGAGTTGTGAATATGTCATCATAATTTACCGGAGGTGATGTTTCAGATTTTTTTGTGCATCTGACATGAGTTGATCCTTTGTTTTTATTGATGTTTTCATATGCATTCAGCAACTACTCACAGTAATCGCCAGTCTGTCAGAAATCGCGCCATAGAAAAACACTGCATGTCATGTGACTTAACCAAAGCACATCATTGCCTAAACTAAGGTCTTCTCTTTCCAACAAAAAAAATTAGATGGTTGGTCTTAAAGAAACAGTGGCAGGAAAATGAACATAAATATCATGTTGCCATATGGAAACGCCATGCGGTAGAGGGTTCAGGGATTATATGCTAAGTCCTTCAATTATTCTCTTAGGTAAGTAAAGATCTCCACTTACAGTGCAAGTATTATACTTTGAGTGAAAATGTGCTTTATGCTATATAAAACTTGAAGCATCAGAATCGGTTCTCAGTACCGGCCGATCCCCATGACAAGGAATCTGTACTCAGTATTGACTGCAAAAATCCTGATCGGAGCATCCCTAATGTTAACTTCAGTGGATTGATACATGGATTGACATAAGATGTCCCCCAAAAAACTCAGGAATTGTGTTTGTGTTTTTTTTTTAAGCTCAATATAAATAAGTAGTTTAAATAAACAGCAAGTGTCATTTTTTGAGCGTAAGAGCACTTTTTTTGGTGAACTATCCCATAAAGACAGTAAACACAACTTACAGCATGTGTGGCACAGTTAGCAGCGTGCTCATATTCCGTTGGCTGATATCTCTTATTATATGGTGCACGATTGTTCATAAACCTAAAATAAAAAAGGTTGTAAGTGAAGAATGAAGTAAAGCTAGTTAGTCACAAACAAAAATCATGTTTAACTTACAATTACCTACCTGAAGCACACTTAAAAGAATGTTGTGCGGCTCTTGGCATTTGTATTATTTTATATTAATGATATTTAATATTTAATTTGATCATTTTTAACAATTTCAGCAAGCATTTTTTATGTGTGCGTGTTAAGAAGTCTAATAGGTATCTAACAGAGGTCTTTAATATAGACGTCTGGCTAAAACAAGGCTAAATTTGGTATTGCAGTGAAAATCTAATAGACATAAGAATAGCCCAAAATTAACTCAGACTCAACTTTATTATCCTGTTTGGGAAAC
>CAIGQZ010033037.1:4354815-4366868 GCA_903798205.1 Danio tinwini
TATTATTATTATTATTATTATTATTATTATTATTATTATTATTATTAAGAATAAAATTATATTAAATTATGATAAACTGTATATTTCTTTAATGATTAAAAAACAATAAATATATTATTATTATTATCAACAACAACAATAATAAAATATACATAAAATCTATTTGTGAATAGAACGTTTTATGGTTATACAAGCATTTTAGTTATTTATTTTTATGTAGTCTATGCACTGTAGAATGTTTATAATATTAATCATTTTCACATTAATAATAATAATAATAACAATAATAATGAGAATAATAATAATAATTTATATTTATTATTGTTAATAATAAAATAATATTAAATGATAATAACTATATTTATTTCATTCAATTCAATTCAATTCATCTTTATTTGTATAGCGCTTATATAATGTAGATTGTGTCAAAGCAGCTTCACATGGAAGTTTATAGTGAATTGAAAAGTGTCAGTTCAGTTTTCAGTGTTTAAGTTCAGTTTAGTTTAGCTCAGTTCAGTGTGCTTTAATAATCACTACTGAGAGTCCAAACACTGAGGAGCAATTCCATCGATGCGCATGATCATGATTCAATAAAAACAATAACAACTATATTATAATTATTATCAATAACAACATAATTATTATTTTTGATAATAATAATAATAATAACGACAACAATTTTTATTATTATTAATAAAGTAATATTAAATGATAATAAACTGTATATTTATTTGATGAATCATGATTCAATAAAAAACAATATGATTAAATAAAAACAATAACAAATATATTATTATTATTATTATTATTATCAATAACAACATTATTATTATTCATTTATTTTGTTTTCGGCTTAGTCCCTTTATTAATCTGCGGTCGCCACAGCGTAATGAACTACCAATTTATCCAGCATATGTTTTATGCAGCGGATGCCCTTCCAGCTGCAACCCATCACTGGGAAACATACACACACATTCATTCACACACATAAAGTACACTACGGCCAATTTAGCTTACCCAATTCACTTGTACCGCATGTCTTTGGACTTGAACCCAGCCAAGGCTTTAACCAGCGACCTTCTTGCTGTGAGGCGATCGTGCTACCCACTGCGCCACCGTGCTGCCCATTATTATTATTATTAACAAAATAATATTAAATGATAATAAACTGTATATTTATTTCATGATTTAATAGAAACAATAACAAATATATTTTTATTATCAATAACAATGATAAAATACACAAAATCTATTTGTGAATAGAACATTATATGGTTATACAAGCATTTAAGTTATTTATTTATATGTAGTCTATGCACTGTAGATTGGTTATGTATTAATTTGTATGCATTTATTTACAACATCTTTTATATATGCATTGCTGGTTATTTGCATTTGTCACAATTCTAAATGGTATTTGGTAATCTATCTATCTGGACTCATTTGTTAATGAAATTAATTACTGACGAAAAAGTTCACTTACTTTGGCTTAACACAAAATAGACAATAAATCCCACACATGCAAGATCAAATATTCATACCTGTGATTATTTCTGTTGAGGGTTAGTCTTACTGTGCAAAATGTTTTGGGCTAATGGTTAGAGCTGGACTTTTGATACAGTGTTGCAGGTCTGAGTCCCACCGACGAATTGTAGATGGTGAGAGTGAATAACCAATGCTCTGGGTCACCACACTTGGCCACTTAACATAATTTTCCTTTCCTTAATAATAGCAAGGCACTTTTATGTAAGGAAGTAAAAAAAAAAGCATTTTCCATAGTATTTAGAACTGGTTCTTATAGTTAGCATTATTCATTCATTTTCTTTTCGGCTTAGTCCCTTTATTAATCAGAGGTTGCCACTGCGGAATGAACCGCCAACTTATCCAGCACTTTTTTATGCAGCGGATGCCCTTCCAGCCACAACCCAACACTGGGAAACACCCACACACTTGCACACACTCATAAACTATAGGCCAAGCTTATTCAATTCACCTATACCACATGTCTTTGGACTGTGGGGGAAACTGGAGCACCCGGAGGAAACCCACACGAGGAGAGCATGCTGAACAGAATTGTCAACTGACCCAGCCGGGGCTCAACCAGCAATCTTCTTGCTGTGGGGCTACCTACTGCGCCACCGTGCTGCTCATAGTTAGCATTAAAGAAGCATTAAAGAAATAACAGATAGGCTAACAAACATGCATAGAGTTTAATGGCAAGGGACCAATGCATGGATACTCAGATGTAAAACTATAGCATGGATTGCACAATAATCTGTTGTTCCTCATTTTTATGTGGTTTAAACCATGGACAAACAGGTGTAAGTTTTCAAAATTATACATTGAAGCACTTATTAAGCAGGAAAAGTTGTAATATTTTTAACATTTATAATATATTAAATATATTTGTTATAACTTCGGGCAGTCTTTAATACTCAATAAATAAATAAAATTAAATAAATCTTGGTCTGACCATGTTAGAACATTCAAATACATGGAAGTGATCATTTTTATAAATATGCAAGTTATTTTGGTTCAGTGGCATTGTTTACATTCTGCTTTCAAAGATGGCTGACTGATGCATCGTGAAAACTTCAGAGATCCAAAGTTTAATTACATTCAATTCATCTTCATTTCTATAGAGCTTTTACAATGTAAATTGTTTCAAAGCAGCTTAACATAGAAGTTATAGTAAACTTAAACTGCTTTAGTCCAGTGTTCAGAGTTTAAGTTCAGTTTAATATGTGTGTGTACAACAAAGGTACATTGTATATTAAGTAATTATGGTGGCTTGAGAAAGTTATACTACATAAACCTATTATACTTCTTCCGTCTTCTTCTTCTTCTTAGAAAAAAGAATTTTAAGAACGCATTTCCTCCTAGACCATTCATACTACAACCACCAAACTAACTCCAAACTATACTGAATTAAGTTGCTATATCTCTTCCAACTGATCCGACTGATGGTTTTCCGAAAACTGAACTGGAAAATTTGGAAAAGTCCCATTGACTTAACACTGGACCAAACTTTATGACCTTATAACCTTGCACCAGACTGTCATACAGACTTAAGTTTGGGCTCATTTAACTTCATTTTACTACCAATCTGCCAATCACTGATGACCTTTCAACTTACTAGCCACACCCTAGCAACCACTTACGGCACCCGATAGACACAATAGACTTCCATTGTAAAAAAAACTGCCATTGACTTTACATTGGACATTCTAACAACAACATACCAAACTATACTAACAATATACTAATCCATACTAGCAACATGCTAATTCATACTATAAACATACTAGCAACATGCTAATTCATAAACATACTAGCAACATGCTAATTCATACTATAAAAATACTAGCAACATGCTAATTCATAAACATACTAGTAACATGCTAATTCATACTTTACACATACTAGCAACATGCTAATTCATACTGTAAACATAGCAACATGCTAATTCATAAACATACTAGCAACATGCTAATTCATAAACATACTAGCAGCATGCTAATTCATACTTTACACATACTAGCAACATGCTAATTCATACTATAAACATATCAACATGCTAATTCATAAACATAATAGCAACATGCTAATTCATACTTTACACATACTAGCAACAAGCTAATTCATACTATAAACATACTAGCAACATGTTAATCCATATTAAATTCATGCTAACAAAATGCTTGTTTATTCTAGAAATATGCTAACATGCTAATTAATACTAGAACCATGCTAACAACATGCTAATTTATGCTAGAAACATGTTAGCATAATGCTAATTCATACTAGAAACACTCAAAAATATTTAGGCAACTGCCTAGCAACCCCTCAGAACACCTTAGCAACCACATAGCAACGCCTTAGCAACCACCTCGCAACACCTTAGCAACCAGCTAGCAACACCTTAGCAACTGCCTAGCAACACCTTAGCAACCGCCTAGAAGCACCTTAGCAACCACCTGGCAACATCTAAGCAACTGCCTAGCAATGCCTTAGCAACTGCCTAGCAATTACTTAGAAATGACCTAGAACACCTTAGCTACCACCTAACAACACCTTAGCAACCATTCAGAACACCTTAGCAACATCTTAGTAAGTACCTAGAATACCCTAGCAACCACCTAGCAACGCCTTAGTAACCACCTGGAACACCCTTGCAACAGCCTAGCAACGCCTTAACCACCTAAAACACTCTAGCAACCACCCAACAACCAATCAGAACAACTTAGCAACCACCTAGCAACACCTTAGTAACCACTCAGAACACAATATACCTTAGCAAGAAACATGCCATTCCATACTAGAAACACGCTAATATATATGTACTTATCTATGCCAACTGTTTCAAACTTCTTAAAAACTACTTCAATTATTTAAACTTTAAACCTACAGTACTTCAAGCTGTCAGATGAGGCTTTCTCAAGACACCATAAAGTTTGTCTACACTGTAAAAACAATCTGTAATTTTAACAGTTTATGTTCTAGCAGCTGAGGTACCGGAAATAAAACATAAAATAACGGCTGTTAAATTACAGAAATTTACTGTAAAATAACAGAGGTTGAATTACAGAAATATTACCAGAAATTTAAATGTAAAGAAATTTTGGTAATTTAACGGCTGTTTTTTTAACGTTTTTTTCCGGCACCACGGCTGCCGGAAATAAACAGTTAAAATTACGATTTTCTTTACAGTGTACGAACTTCACATTTCTAGTTGTATATTATAGTACTATTGACACCTGTCACTCGTCTGTCACAGAACAGAATCAACAAAATGTCTAGGCAACAATGCCAGATTTATTAAACTGTGGAGGGGAAATGGAAATAGCAAATACATTTATTTCAATGTAATTTGCAAGGCAGTGATTTTACAGTTTTTCTCAGTCGGAGCATATACATTGGTTCCGATACCTTTAACTTTGTTGGGAATAGGCTGAATACATGCATTACAGAGAATAAAAATTATACTAAAGGACTAAACTAAACTAAAGGATTTTTCCTCAAGCATTACATTATAGTCTGTTATAGACAACTAAAAACTTACTAAAATTAAAGCATTACCCATGCATCAGTTACTTTTTTCAGTAGTTTTCACTATCAAGCAATCTATCATCAGCAATCTGAGCAATCTGTTCAAGAGCCTTCAGTATCAGAACATCAACATTATCATTTGTGTCGATCTCATCATGGTAGTTCTTCACTGGGAAGATGTTTGTCATCGGCACACCCACTTTAGCACTGCACAGCTCCATCTGCACAGAAACAGAAAGAAAAGTCAATGAATCACAGACAGAATGTGAAAGCAAAAATCAGTATAAAAAAAGCGAAACTCATAGATGTCTGTGGATGGTTACATACCTTCTCTTTGATCTTCTTGCTCGTGTAGACCTTCTTTAGATCATTTTTGACCAGAGGACATGCTTCATCCACTTTGGTCATGACAACCACTTGGGGAATGCCTATGGGAAATGCAGATGCTATGTAAAGGTTAAAGATCCTCATCCTGGCTACTCACACTGTAATTTACATAACCATGGGTATATGCAATATATGTAACATAAATTACAGTGTGAATAGCTAGGATGAGTATGACTTGAACTCCTCACCAAAATTCAGTGTGTACAGAATTGAACAAAAAAATTAGTTGTAAATGATGCTGTAAATATTAGCACACCAATGTGCATGTGCTGTATTGTAAGAAACATTTTCACTAGACTGTGAGCGTGAGAGCCAGTTATGCGTAATTCATTTGTGATAATAATTTAGTTAAAAAGGTTAAAACATGGTGAAAATTAATATTTAAATGTAATAAGAATTCATAATGATTGTATTATCTAAAATGCATAATTTGATAAAAACTTTTTCTTTGATATTTTTTGGTAATACGTCATGATGTCATTAGTTTGTACATTTGGGTCAGATCGCAGCTATGCAGGTTCCAAAACCTTTAAAGGTGCAGTATGTAAGTTTGACACCCAGTGATTGAACTAGGTATTGCACTCCTGGATCAAAACAAACGCAAGCGCGGGTTGCCAGATTGAGTACAGGAGCGAGTGATTTTAAATGTGTTCTAAATAAAAGCAACGACACGCGATAGAGGGAATATTTCCCATATTTTAAAACGTGTTTAAAAACGTGTTGTAAATAATCATTTGTTTAAAGACTCGTGCTTGATTTCACAACTGAAAACTAAAATGAATGAAGGCAAAACTAAACAAGTTGAATATTATACCTTTACATGAGCATGACTGGAAACTACATTTAATCATTGTGTTACATCTTTTCTCCTGTACTTGCCGACTGTTTGTAAATTCAAGACTGCATTTCTAACGTAAAACTATGTACACTCAATTTCTGATTAATTATAGCCTCTGCATAGCCAAGGACTTCCTATATTAAAAAAGTGTTAAAATCGCTATAGAAAACAGCAGTCAAACATAATCAACAGTGGGCATTTTGATTTGTTTTTCACAACATGAACACGACTGAATCTTTTTATTACCTGTGTCAATTTGGGGGTTAACTTTTGACAAATGCAGAGAACTGATGCACGCAGCACCGTCACTGACAAGAGAGCGAGTGCGCGTGACACCGAGAGCGTAGAGAGGCCTCAGTCAGTGTTGCCAGATTGGGAGGTTTCCCGCCCAACTAGGTGGTTTTGACTTCGATTGCATGCATGTATATGCATTTCGGCGGGTTTTGGATAGTTTTTGGGCTGGAATCAGTCAGCTACATCTGGCTACACTGGCCTCAGTCATATCTCCGCAGTCTGCCACCGATGGCTGATCTCGCTTTTCCATGGTGTTTTGACACAAAAATATGTGTGATATTATTGAAATTTAGGGGGGCCAGGGGGGGGGGGGGGGGGGGGGCAAGCTTATTTTTTGCTTATAAAAGTAAACAATAAGCTTGTTAAAAAAAAACAAAAAAACATAAAAGCAGACAATAAGCTTTTGCTTATAAAAGCTTATTGTCACACACACACACCCCCCCCCCCCCCCCCCCCCAGAACAGCCACTGCCAGGAACATGTCCAACTTGGTGAAATCAGGTTGCCGGTTTTGACACATGGTTGTTGGTTTAAAATAATTCTTGCTGGTTCTTTGATTGTCCTAGGAACTTTGTATGTTTTTTGTGTTTGTGTGTGTGTGTGTACTTTGTCCTTTTAGTGTTGTAATTTTACTTTTGTTTAGCTTACTTTTGTTTGATTTAGTAATAGTAATTATTTAACGAATAACTGACGACGGACTGTTGAATTATTAAAAATGAATGTACACCGAGAGCTCTAACCATTAGGCAATAAGACTACTCCCATAATTATGTTGTATTTGAGTTTGCTTGAATTGAGAAGACGTAAATGTGATTTGCTATGGCATGCGCCTTTTGTTTTATCTGTCACTACTGTTTACTATTTGTCATACCTACATTTTTATCTTGCACATTGTAATATGATTTAGTTTGAGAGTAGACACTGAAGCCTACAGTATTTGGACTGTATGTACCAGCAACCAAAATTTCTGCCCTTGCCAGTCATGCTGTGTATATATACACACATCAAAGCCACATACACTGTAAAAAATGCAGGGTTCCACATAATTCATTCATGTTGATCCAACACAACTGCATTAAGTTAACATTTTTAGCAAATTTATGTGGACTGATCATATAAAAATTAAGTTGTCCCAATGAAATCTTAAGAATTGTGTTGTTTCAGCTCATTTTAATTAAGTAGTTTGAACAAGCAAAAAATAATAATAATAATTTGAGTGTAGATTATCTGAGTCTTTGTATATTTTTGGGCTGTTTCCACTGAGTGGTACGGTACAGTTTGGTTCGATACGCTTTTATGGCCGTTTCCACTGTCAAAAGGTGCACCGAACTGAACCGTACAGTACCACTTTTTCGGCACCCTTTTGAAAGGGTACCAAACACGAGAAAGGGTACCAAAAGGTGGAGTTACACACGCAGCTGAACGCTGATTGGCTACAGAGATACGTCACAAGCTCGTGGAGCTAGCCAGAATCAAAACAAAGGAACCACCTTGTTTTTTAAATACACAGCTGAGACATTGTCGTAATACTTTATGCATGTAATAACAAGCCATGGTTCACCCGAGCTCAAACAAACCTTGTTGTCATCTTGAAGAACAGCCACAAAGCCAAGAAAAACAAAGTTTTATGAGCTCGTCTAAAAGTGCGAGTGGTTTCACTTTGTCCAGGGAGCACGCGATCGCGTCTATATTTGAATTAACAAACTTTTTGAGCTCATATTTTTAATGTGCACGTGATCACTGAAGCGCTCTGATATCCGATCCATTCAGAAGCGGACAAACGTAAGAGTGAAGAGCGAAAAAACAAAGGAAGAGCCTGAAAAAACAGCAGCAAATGATGCTTCTGCAACCTAAAACATGAACAAACTGCCATGTTTAACTATTATCATCAGCTTTTGGACTATTATAAACTTGGAATGACAGAATTACTCTCTAACAAGAGGTTACACGTGCTGCTGAAGATTACAGACACAGATGAGAGGTTTAGTGTTGTTTTTTTAACCCAAATAAGGACTAAATGAACACTAAATGTAGTTTTTCTGTAATTGTTAACTTATCAGAGACTGTAAGGGTCTTTATGTGTTCATATATACATATATATATATGTTGCATTTATTCATTTATTTTATGTAAATACAGACACTACAGTAGACTATTTTACACTGTCATTGATCTGCATTTATAATCAAATCATGTTCAAAGAAAGGATAGTAATGAACATTTATACACAAATATTTGTGTATAAAGCGTCTGTGTTGTGAGAAGTGCTTCTCATGTGATATGTGAACGACCTGTACGGTGTTATTGTGACATTTCCTTGAGTAAACATGATGTCGTCTGAAACTTTCTGTCATACACCACGCCCACCAAAAGAGTACCCTTAGTAGTGGAAACATAAACTTCATAAAGGTGACCCGTACCCTACCATACTGTACCTCTCAGTGGAAACAAGCCCTTTAAAAACTCAAGCTGAAAGCTTATAATGTTAGCCAATCCTGAACATTCAGGAGTCAGTTTTACCTTTATCACTGATTCTCTTGCGGATGATTTTCAGCTTGTCAATAAGTCGGTCATCTGCAAATTGGACTGTATTTCCATCTATGATATAAACCAGGCAGAAAGACTGATCGGAGAGGTTGGGGTTTGAGGTGAACTGCTGATCCTCATAAGTGAGTGGCTGCTCCTCGTTGAACTAAGGTTAGAAATAAGGTTAACACCATATTACACACAAATCTTAATGTTTAATGTTATTTTCATAATTAATTTAGTGGGTTTTTTTTTTACTTTATAGCCATCCTGCACATGGCCAAACACAGCACTGATGATGTCTTCTGTTTGTGACCCAAGCAATGCTGCAGGTTCTAAACCCATGATGTCCTTGAAGACGAAAGGCAAATTAATTTTCCCACTTCTCATGGTGAATCCTTTGAGCTACAATTATACAAGCGCAAAAATATTTGTAAACAATTTTAACATTCAATCAATTAACTTGGATATTTCTGAGTCTTTTCGGAAAAATGTAACAAACACCTACTTTTTGTGTAAAACTATGACTGCCTCCTTCAGCTGAGTTAACTAGAGCTCTAGCGACGATGCGTCCTTGAAAAGCACTGTTGATGGAATTAATAAAGCTGGACTTTCCTGCTCCAACTTGTCCAGCCACCAGGATCTTGATGTCTTTAACATTTGGATCACTCGGAGAAAAATTTTCCAGCTTTTCTTTCAGGGCTGCTTTTTGTCTGTCAAAACACAAGTTTAACTTCAGCGAACACAAATTTGTTATAAGGTATGCACAGTTAACTGACCATTTTGAAGAACATATTATACTCCACTTTTCAAAGAACATATAAAACACATTATTTTAAAAATGATAACAATAAAATTAAACACTTCACAGGATTTTTTTTATTATTTATACTCTTCATGTATACATTTCTTTATTTGGAAACACTTTACATGAAGTGGAGTTCATAAGTCAGTTCATCATGTGATGAAGCCTTTATAATAATGACATGACATGAATTTGAAAGAGATTTTACAAGACAACTGATTAGCTCAGTTATGTTATTATTATATGCCATTATATTATGTCATTATAAATTATGCAAAGGTGACATTGTTTATTTGTCTTGGATTCGTCAACAAAATTTCTGTCATAACAACTTGACATTACCAAGACAATAAAAGCTGTCATAAATCTATCATAAACATAATAGGGTATATGCCGAAGTGTGCTAAAGGATTTTTTATTTGTCAGTAACCTGGGTTAAGCGCTTCCGGTGAACTGTATGCCATTGCAAAATTGGCACGTTTAAGGTCTGTTTTCTTTAAAAATCAGCAATCTCCACTGGCTGAGTGATATTCGATATAAAGTTGGTCTCAGATTGAACAAGAAACACTGCATTAATTACAATTTTCCCTGCCGTGTCTTTAATTAATAAAATGAATGCTATTAAAATTGTGTCAGTATACTAACATTAGTATATGCATTGAGTAATTACATTTTTTACATTTAGCTTAAAATGCATTAAAAATAAGACTTGAAATTTTAAAACGGTGTTTGGGCATGCCAAAATGTTAATTACATAATTACATTTTCATTTTGCACCAAACATTGCACATTTGGTTTTGGAAAATGCAAATTTTAGTACAGAAATAAACAAAAAATTTACAAATTGCATTGCCATTTTGCATATTGCATTTTTGCCTATACAGAAATAGACAGTCATTTTATATACTGCATTCCCATTTTGCATATTATATTTCCAAATGAATGTTGCCACTCATATGGTCTCACAGTATGCAGGACACTAGTCCAGTATTTGCTAAGTCCACCAGATGGCCTCAGTGACCACTGTTTAGGAAAGCTTGGAGCTTTTCAAATCGTTTTTTCTTTGTTTCCGATCGTGTTTCCAACCGTGCCTCATTCACACGGGGCGTCAGCTTTAACGCTTCCCATTCACTTTGAATAGGTGACGTCAGGCGTTGCCGAACTGCAATGAAGCGCTCCTTTGAAATGAATGCAGGACCAAAGTGAAGTGGAGGGCTGTGGTCATCCAAAGCCAGAGAAATACACATATACACATATATCTATGATCGGGAGTTTTCCCCGGTGGTCCCAATGCAAATATTTTTTTTTAAATTATGAAATATTATAATTTTACATCATGTGACCGCACGGGCATTCCTGACAAAGAGTGTGTGTTTGTGTGCATGGAAATGCATTACCCTCCTTCCCTGTTAATTTGATCTAATCCATGTCCTGAAATACACCACCTCTCCTGCTTTCACGTCTCGTTCTGACGGAGGGAGCGTTTCGTTTGTGAATGAATCTTTGACTCATTCACTTAGCTGATATATATATAGCGAAATATGATTCTCTTTGCATTTTTAACTGTGCATATAAATGTACTATACACAAAGATATGTACATTAAAATGGCAAAAATAAACTTTTGTTTGTATAAAGAATAGCTTAAGTACATATAGCTTACCCCCAGTCAAAATTCCTCCATGGTTTATTCAGTTCTGTAAGAAAAATTAAATATTTGTACACATTTTCTTGGTTTCACATTAGAGGTTAAACTGAAACTATTATAACCAAATCATTTAAGATCCTGGTGCAGACATGAGCACACCACAATGAATGTGTTAGGGGAAAATCTTAAATTTGTAAAAAAACTGAAATAAAAAGTCAATGAGGCCTTATAATATAGTTGATTTATTAGATTTAATCATTTTTCAACACCACATTTGAATTTAAATATTTGATCACACTCTTGTGTTAATAAATGTATCACTGTTTAATAAAATTGTTTGTAAAAAAATGCACCAGTACATTCATGTTCACAGACAACTACTTAATTCTAATCATTTATGCTGGTACTGAATATACACAACATCTTTAAAATATAGGAACCTCTCACCTGGATTTGGCCGTGGTGGTTCTGGTTGCGATTCTGATGATCCCATTTTGTTTTTTTTTTT
>CAIGQZ010033037.1:4429157-4445736 GCA_903798205.1 Danio tinwini
ACACACACACACACACACACACACACACACACACACACACACACACAAGCGCTCTGACCAACTTTTTGGTAACTGTATATTTTTTCAAACATAAGATATACCACACATATGTTGTAAATGTTGTACAGGACACTTTTTTGTTGCAGTCCTAATGGTAAAATTAATTTAAATGTGCACTCTATACCTCAATGATGAAGGACAGCTTTAATTGATAACAAATTCAATGACATCACCACATGTGGAAAATCCTGATAAAGTACACTGTACACTAATTAAACTAAAGGTTCTGTAATAGTTTGGTTTCCTGAAGAACATTTAACGGCCATCTTTTACATTCCACACAAAGTTCTTTATAATTGTAGGTGACATGAAGTGTGCTCCTAAAATATGTGTCTCAGAGCAGTTTTGTGCCTTTAAGCAGTTAAAATAACATTGTCAAATCTGCCACAGCCAGTCACTCATTATGCTCACTGAACACAGCTCATCGAAGCCTAATGTAAAAAAGATAGAACACTGTATTGAATTTTATGGTTTTCTGTATTATGATTTAATAATAATAATAATAATAATAATAATAATAATAATAATAATAATAATAATAAACTGTATGGGTCTTGGTAGGTCTTTTGGCAGATAAACCTCAGAAGATCTCACAGTCATTTTTAAAAAAAACTGAAATAAAGACAGAAAAGCCATGGGGAAACAACCTTTGTTTCAGATGCTTGTAGATCCACTTTTAGCAGTAATTCTTCAAATTATTTTCCAAATGAACATCTTAGTCTGTCTAAGCATTCTGGAAGAGTTTTTCTGCACATCTCTCGCCACAGCTTTTAGCCAGGATGAGCTTTGAATTTTGACTGGACTATTGTGCACATTGTTTTTTTTTTTTTATTATTGTTATTTCATCTTTAGTTTTGTTTTAGATTTGCTGCTGTGCTTATAATCATTGTCTTGTTCCATGGGTTGAGTTTCTGCTAAGCTTTTCCTGTGCAGGGATTGAGTTCACACACACCTGAAAGCTATACAGACTAATACGCTGCTAAAACTTCTGCTGATGATTAGGCATTTGATTTGCAATGCCTGACTTATTTATGTTGTTAACCCCATATGTTGATGTTGATATGAGGTTTTATTTTCCAATTTGTAAGATCTGCCAAAGGTCAGTTAATTTTGGAGAAAAATGGAATGTAATAGAGTGTCTTTTTCACTATTTCACATGGTCCTCTCTCTCTCTCTCTCTCTCTCTCTCTCTCTCTCTCTCTCTCTCTCTCTCTCTCTCTGAGTACATTTACATTTTCTCTTTGTCATATTATATAATTATATTGATTAAGATGAAAGAAAAACCTCTGAACAGAAACAGAAACCGTTCATAACAGGGTTACAAGATCTGGGTGCATTTATTGTAAATGGAAACAGAAAGGGATTTAAGTGATTTTTATATTGCACAGTCATGCCCCTCCAGTTCACAAAAGTAAATGGACTCGCAAAAGGCAAAATAACAGATTATCCATATTAACAAAGAGGTATTCAGTACGAGGCACACTCTTCTAGAACAATGGTTCTACGTTTTAATGTCAAATTTTCTAGAGATGTAATGAGGTAAACAGCAAATTATGAAAAGATTCAATAAAAGAAAACAACTGGATTTTTGGTAGTTTAAAATAAAAAGTTCTCAAATGTTTAATAAAATGTGACATTTAAGTTCTATATTCCCTTTTCTTATAAATAAACTACAGCAGAACACAAATTATAACCAACTTAAAACACAGACTCACTTTTGCCTAACTTGGAAGAAAATCCTCAGGTTAATGTATTTTACTGATTTCAGGACAATGTTGCACTTTTCAGTTTAATTCATATAATATTGTAAAATAAGACAAAGATTAGCTGAGCTGGAGCTGAACGCTTGATGGACAAAACCTCCAGAACAGTTCTCACCATCTGATTAATCCACATTATTTCTAATAATTTGCTAATTCACACATTAGTAATGTTGACCAATTTTCCTCCTTAAATGACAGAAATGCATATCTGATTCAAGCCATGGTAATCTTACACCCAAGACACTTATTGTTACTAAAACAATAAGAGTGGTTTTGATAGACTCTGTGGTACTGAAACCTGACTTTAACCAACAAACTGGATTAAAAAATAGATAAAGTCAAATACATCATTAATTACTTTAAAGTGTTACCTGTTAAGGTTATGCTTTCAGATATACTTACAAAGCTCCAGCAACACATTTAACATATAAGAGACACAGATATTAGGAATCAGGGCCCGGTTTTTCAAAAGTAATCCACTAGGATTTTGGATAACGGATTGGATCAAATCTTGAAAATGGGTTTTTCAAATGAAAAAATGGATTAGATAATTGAATTAGATTGCGTAATCCAATCTTGGTTTTGATACAGATCAAACCTTTAGTTTGGGTTTTCAGACCTTTTTTGTAGGATTTGAATCACTTTGATTCAAAAATCTGGATTAAACTGATCCCATGAGAATGGGTGGATTCAGTGTGGATTTCATGCCCAAAATGTAATAAAAACTTAAAAAAATATAGCAAATACTATATTTGAATAAAATAGTTTCAAATATAGATGTATTGAGTTAAAAAAGACTTAATGCCAAAAACTCCACAATAGTTTCAGACTTCCTCATCTGATGTGGAGAGACCAGCTTGTCTGAGTGAGCGTAGCCTTTAGGAGGCAGATCTCAAGTCTGGCCTTGATTTGCTGCAGTTTGGTCAGAGTCAGTTGTTCCTCTGCCAGACGAAGCTGTGCTTCTGCCCTTTCAGTCTATTTTTGCAATATTTGAAAATGATTTCAAAAATCAGTGATTGCCATTCTTTGCATTTTTTGGTTATTCTGTTATCATTGCATACATCACTAAAAAATATTCTAAAAACTAAAATATTTTTAAATTGTAATGAGTATATATATATTATTTAGTGACATAATGAAATTTATTGTTTTTGGTCAATTTTGACAGCTGTTTGGGGGATTATTTTATGAGGCCAAACTCTTTCTTCTTTGCTGTAGGCCTATACTGAAAGGCTGAATACGTTAAAGCCTACCTGATGGATAAACAAATACAATTAAAAACTTTGAATAAATATGATCTCTTGTAAGATACTGCTGCATGATCCAAATATAGGATTATTTGATACATTTTTAAAGTTTTCATTACATTTTGGGCATGAAATCCACGCTGAATGCACCCTTCTGATGGGATCAGTTTATTCCAGACAGTTTAATCCTACAAAAAAGGTCTGAAAAACCCAAACTAAAGGTTTGATCCAGATCAAAACCAAGATTGAATTACGTGATCTAATCCGATTATGTAATCCATTTTTTCTTTTGAAAAAACTTATTTTCAAGATTTGATCCAATCCGTTATCCAATATCCTAGTGGATTACTTTTGAAAAACCGGGCCCTGGGGATTAACTTGAACCTGTCACGACTAACCTCAGTCATGACTTTATCATAAAGAGACTCACTGGATCGCAGGAGTCATCAAAACACAAATATTTATTACCAATGACACTTACAAGAAACACTGGAATCACACATTGGAAGACAATTCAATACCAGACAAGGAATGAACTAAACACAGGGACTTAAATACACAGCACATAATAGAATTAATTAGACAGGGGTGAGACACAGGTGGAAACACGGAGACGTTAACAAACGGTGGGAAAACAGAACAAAGGGATCACATGACATAAACAGAGGTATATAGAGCCCAGCACATGGATAATTCACAAGACAGAAACACAGAACCCTGACACAACCAGGGTTGCTATAAAATAAGAAAAGCTGCCTAATTTATACATGCATCGATGCATGCTGAGTGGCATTAAAGTGCAAAACTCCCAACCTGCACTGCTACATAAATAAATTACCCAGCTTACTTTCTTTGCATTTTATTTTGGCATCATGAACACATAATCATAAGAATATTATGATTTTTATAAGAACAGCGTAATTAACACAATTATCTACGGCAAAATAAAAACTAATTTTAAAATATGAAGTTAAATAGAGCCCAACTAAAACAGATGCTGACCTCCATCATGTTGTCTTCAATTGAACAACAACGGCAACAGTAAGAGCTTGTACACGTGACAGGTCAGTAATAAGTGACGCTGCTGCTGCTGTTTGTGAAGTTGTTTAAAGATCCTCTGCTGAGATTTTGAGCGATTGAATGTGTTTTATTTTCAGTCAATTTTATCTTTGGTTTCTTTTGGCTGTAAATTGTGTAATTTGGTCTTGTTTTTCTTTTTTCTTTCAGGGATTCTCCTTCTTAACAGTTGTTTATCAATAATTATTATTATTTCTTTAATTAGATACTTAATTATCTCATTAACTTCATCACTGCCTCAAGCTGCGGTCACACTAGAGTTTGAGCATGCGAAATGCTGTTGCACGGCACTGTGAAAAGAAGCAGGATTAAACAAAATGATTAGACATTAAAAATATGTTAAATTGAGTTCTTCATTTTTTACCGACTCCCTCTTTTAATGAGTGATAGGGTTTGGTATATTTTGGAATAGAAAATGACATTTATGTTACTTATTAATTTTTCTGAGTTCATATGGTGCTTTAGCAACCCAGACTCTAGTTAATGAATAAATATTATAAAAGCAGAAAAGTAAAAGTGAAAGCTTTTTTAAGTTGGTGTAAAGGTGGTGTTTTAATCAATTCAATCTAAAACTTGCTCAAAAGAGTGATTATACAACAAGTCAATGGCAATAATTAAACATTTAAGCATTTGTAATGTGATCACATCTTTACTTTTTCTGCTCTTAGTCATGATGTGAAGTACGCCATGTAGGTGAAGTATGCCATGAAAAAAGGAAGCACCTGAGCAAAAGTTATTCTACATTTCTGGTATTAATTGTTGGTAATACAGTAATACAGACTATTAATAATTTAGCTTTGTAGTTTATGGCTGAAAAATAACAGTTTATGACACAATAAGAGATATAAATTAATATATGAAAGTACTCTAAATTTTCCACAGATATTACAAATTATATTTCCCTCAAATCCAGTTGTCTCATTGTACAATTATAATATTTAAGATAAAAAAAAACTGCAATGGCTGCAAAGCTGTTCTTACAGGGTTACAAAATCTGGCTACATTTACTGTAAATGAAAACTGAAAGTGATATAAGGCAAGGCCTTAACATTTGCTTTTACATTGCAGTTTTGCTAAACTTTGAATAGTCTAAGGTTCATGTGTGTTAATGATTTTAGAGCAATTAAGCTGTTTTCATAACGACATTGTACATCATTAGGATAAGTGTTTTCTGTTTAACAGATATAACGTTGGGAAATAAGAAACTAAGATTAACTGCAAAATGGTTAATGTAAACTGAAAATTACAACTGATGGTTATATTATGTGCTCATGCTTCTTTTTTGAGTACTTTTGCAACAAAACAAGGTCTGTTTATGTTTTTATGTGCAATTTAAGGAAGCTTGCTGAATCTCTCAAAACAAATCTCTCGAACGTTTTCTTTAAAACAACCAATCAGATTAGTTAGAGCTGACTGCACAGGAGGAGAGAGATTCAGTCAACAGCTGCAACTGCTTCTAATGTAAAGTATATACAGTATTTTAAACTCACTCCAGGTCAGGTAAATAAATATATAAGTAAAAATATGTGGACTCAAGTGACTACAATGTGTATAGTCGGTCTGTTAGAATAGTCTATACATATGTTGTGATCGCAACCGTTGTTGTCTCTGCTGAAGATCACTTCCTTATACTGCCACTTTTTTTGTTATAGAGCTTTTTCATAGAACACAAAGAGACCCATTATGCTTTGCATGTAGGCCTTCACGTAGGGAGGAAGCTCAAAACTTGTAGTTGGCTGGTTGTAAGCTGTTTTATTTGCTTTTAATGTCTGTAAGCTTATATTGCTGTTGACCAGCACCATCCAACCCAGGCTCATTCTGAAAACATACCCTATATACATTTCTAGAGAGCACCAAATACGTTCCAGGAGCTACTTTTTTTTTTTGCAGTTTTTGTGAATCCAACAGGGGGCCCTGTCGACTGACTGACCGCCTGACCCACCATCCTATTTTCCTAAACCCAACCAACAGTGTTTTCAAAAGAACCATTTGACCCGCCCACCCACTTTGCTAAAACCAACCGACAGTTTTAAAAAGCAATCTAGAAAAGGAAAAGCTCTCACCTGATTTTTACCATGTTTTCACATTCTCACCCTGTTATTTACTTGTTTATTTAATTTTTTGGCTTCTGTTTTTGTCTTACCTGCTTTCTGGAACCGTTCTTTGCTAGACTTGAACTTTGTTGTCATGGTCAACACCTCTCTGCGTCTCAAGTCCGCCAACATACAGGTACATGGCGCGCTACTGGACAAACTAGTAACAGTGAGAAAGCTGTCCACATGGAGGTAAGCAGTCAGCTGGTAAGCGCAAAAAGGAACATCATGCCGCCCCGTAGCATTCATTTTAAAGACGAAATGCAGCCATACATACCTCTGGCTACATAATTCGCAATCTCCAGAAATATTTATATGTAAGGGACATTTTTAGAATGAGCCTAGGTTGGCACCACCAGTATTAAATATTTTAATGGGACTTGAAATCTAATGCCACAAAAGACTGTCTTTAAAATTTATACTTGTTCTGAGATATTACCTTGTGCCATTTAAATGGAGCCACTATTTGTCATTGCTAACATGACCAGTACTTACTTACTCCCAGGGCCATTTATATGGAAGTTGATATTTATATGGAAGTTGATATTTAGCTGCACCATGTTGATGTTTTGCAACATCTACTGTAGTTTTTATGAGGTGAGTTGTTAGCCCAACTCTCAACCCCCAATCTGGAGGACCAGGACATACACACATAAAATACAGACAATTTAACTTATCTAATTCATCTACAGCACATGTTTTTTGGGCTGTGGGGGAAACCAAGGCACCTGGAGGAAACCCACGCCAACAAGGGGAGAACATACAAACTTCACAACGAAATGCCAATTGACCCAGCCGGGGCTCAAACCAGTGACCTTCTTGCTGTGAGGCGACAGTGCTACCCACTGCACCACTGTGTCACCCCAACATGACCAATATTTTAATAAAATATATATAAACCCAAGCAAATGTAATTAATATAGATGTCTTACAAGTACCGCCCCACTTTACTAACATACACTAATTGAAGAGTAACACTTTGAAGTTACAGAAAAACACATACGGTTACTACGGTAAATTCAAACATGAACTAAACGAAACATGGAAACTCCTCATGAAATTATACATCACTTTCTTCAATTTGTGTTATTTAACAGTGGTGGTTTATCAAGTATCATTCTGTGCTCTGTTCTTCTCGTTGTTAGTGTATGGCATTAGTGTTGAATAATAAAACTCAATTGTAGTAAATGGAAAGTGAATAAAATCACTGTTATGCTCAAAGCACCTTCAGACAAATATCAAATCACTGGCAATCATTAATTTTGTCTGAACAGGCAGCACCTGAAGTGTTCTTTACACAGAGTTTGTTCTCTCTCTGTTGTGAATAAGATATAACAACAAGAAGGGCATTCAGTACAGTGTGCAGTAGAAGCTCGCTATGTTCATAGTTATTTTTAGCAGTAATAAAAATAGTTGTTGTTGTTGTTATCGTTCTCCTATTATCCAGGAGCATTTCAGTGACTCTGGATCCCAGAGAGAAATATTGAGAAGAAACTTCAGAATCTATAAAGGAATCTTCATGATGATCAGCATTGAATTAGCACAAACTTAATCCCATCAGTGCTTTTCTCTGTAGATGTTATGAATTGCTTACAAGATCTGGGTGAATTTACAGTAAATGGAAACTGAAAGTGATTTAAATATGAAAGTGAAACTAAAACTTTAAACTGCACAGTCATGCCCCTCCCCTCCATGAAAGTGCATGCTAACAAAATAAAACAAACAGCAGCTTTACTTTTTACCGACCTGATTGTCTTTATTTAAAGAGGGACCAAATACTCTCTTAACTGAGTAAATTTTACTCAGGATTTTGCTGTGTATATTATTCATTTCTCACATAAACCTAACAAGATATTCAAGGAGTACAAAAACATGTGAGTATAGTTTTGACATCATAAGCAGTTTCATCTGACTAATTATTTTATTTCCTTTAGCTTTTCATGCAAAAAATAAAAAATAAGTTTATTTAAATTAAGTTAATTAAACCTAAACTTAAGTAAATGTAATTATTTTCCATATTGTAACCAGGGAATGTGACACTGACAACAGAGGTGAGGATCCAAATGCAGGGATTTATTAACAGGATGGTCAGGCAAGCAATGATCAACACATGAGCAAACAGATGTATAAGGGAAATCCAGAGTCGTAGTCGAAGTAACAGGCAGATGGTCAGAAGGCAGGCAGAAGAGGGGTAAAACAAGAAAACAAGGCAAGGGTCAAAAACACGGCAAAGCAAGACAAAGGTAACGTGTTGTAATTCTGAGGGAGTGTCTAATCCCTCAGGATCTGGAACGGGTTGTGTGTCTGTGTTGCATGACTGGGTGTTGTAGTCCATAACATGGCGGATTTGTAGTTCATGTAAATTTGAGTTTATTTACCAGCGATCTCTGGTTGTAAATCGCTGGTGATCGTGACACATGTGTGAAATTTACTTACAGGATGGGTTTTTAAGGAAGGGTGTAGTCTTGTATTCAAAAGTATCTGCAGGGAGATTCACTGAAGATTAAACAAGTACACAAACTACAGTACGAACTGCACTACACATACCTACAAACCTGAAAGCAAAATATTTTGTGTAGACTGTACGATAAAGACAGACTAATGTTCAATAATATTAAAATGACCTACATCATTACAGTGGGTACAGAAAGAATTCAGACCCCTTAAAATTTTCACACTTTGTTATATTGCAGCCATTTGCTAAAATCATTTTAATATTTTTTTTCCCTCATGAATGTAGCACCCCATATTGACTGGAAAAACACAGAATTGTTGACATTTTTGCAACATGGCTTCACAACAACTATGTGACTGTTCTTGAATGGCCCAACCAGAGCCCTGACTTAAACCCAATTGAGCATCTCCGGAGAGACCTAAAAATGTCTGTTCACCAATGTTTACCATCTACCCTGACAGAACTGGAGAGGATCTACAAGGAGGAATGGCAGAGGATCCCCAGGTGTGAAAAACGTGTTGCATCTTTCCCAAAAAGACTCAAAGGGTGCTTCTACTAAATACTGAGCAAAGAGTCTGAATATTTAGAACCATGTGGTATTTCAGTTTTTCTTTTTTAATTAATCAGCAAAAATGTCAACAATTCTGTCATTTTCTGTCAATATGGGGTGCTGTGTGTACATTAATGAGGAAAAATTTTTTGTTAAATGATTTTTGCAAATGGCTGCAATATAGAAGAGTGGAATTTTAAGGGGGTCTGAACACATTCTGTACATTTATCATTTATAGTTACCGTATCCTGTTCTCCTCATTTCTAATAAATAGAAAGTGAAAGTAATATTCCATTATGAGCTGACCGTAACTGTCCTGTGATTTAAGCCAAGTTCAGACACACAGCTACTTCGTTATTGTGTGTGTGTGTGTGTGTGTGTACTGTATGTGTGCGTTTAATTGTAATCACTTATTTTAAAAAGTTAATTGTAGTTACATGGAAGATTTTGTTGTTTGTTTGTTTGTTACCAGCATGCTTTGCGACAGACTGTGCAAGCAAAATAATGTTGAAAATATATATTATTGTGTGTTTTTGCACAAGATAAATACAAAGGAGGCAATTTGTAATTGTGTGAATCAGTAAAAATAGTATACTGTAACAACAAAATGTGCAACTTTTCAAACAGTTTCTAAATTAATGCATTTAATTGATTTTCCTGACATGACAGAGATCAATTACTCCACCGTTCAAGGTTGCATGTTCTTTTGCTGCATTACAGCTCATTTGTTGTAACTATTTATTAGTATTAAAAATAATGTGTGCTTTCTATTTGCCTGATTTCTGTCAGAAAACTCATGTGAAAACTCAAATGAGCATTAATATAAAATGCACAATTAAAGCAGTACATTTAATCATATTCAGTATTATCATACAATAATTGTTTGCTTCACTAACTAGTTGTCTATTTAAATGACTTTCCTGCATCTTATTATGGTATCAATACAAATATCCACAAAAGAGAATGATTTGCATGCAAAAAAAAGCTTTAAAACAGAAACAAGGTCAAGTAGACTTGACCCTAAATAAGGTCAAGTCTAGATTTAAATGAATCTGCATGACAGATGCAAAGAGGAAGCACTTATATGTCTCAATAGGTTGCATTTGTTTTTTTCATTGCCAAAGCATCATTTGCCACTTGCACAATATGAGTAACTGCCCTCAGAATCAGAACATCGATATCCTCTTGTGTATCAATTTCTTCATGGTAGCATTTTACAGGGAAGACGTGGCTCACTATGATACCCAAACGTGCAGAGGACTCCTCCATCTAAAGGAAAAACATGAAGTCAGCTGTGATGTATCAGATACATTTAAACCTGTGCATTTTAGAAAAATATTGCAATTGTTCAGAAATAAATTTAAATTAAACAAAAGTTTTAACTCTTTCAGATGCGAAAGCATTCATGTTACAGGAAGAAAATGGTGTATGTTAGGGTTTGTAAGTTAACAGTCTAACCACACATGCATTTACAGAAATTATTTATAGCTAAAATTACAAAAAAATATATTTTTGAAAAGTTTATTTGGTGTCCGCACAATGAAAAATGTGGTGGTAACTGCATAAAATGGCAATACTTTATTTTTGCAATGCAATTTTTTATAGTTTTTTTTTATTACAATGGACCTAATTTTGATCTAAAACTATATAGGTTTGTTTAAAGGGCACCTATGGTGTAAAATCTACTTTTATATGGAATCAGAATAGACTCAAAAGTATTTCACGCAAAAGACACGATGTACATATGCGTAGCCTAATTCACGTGCATAAAACCAAATTCACATGCGTAAAATATTTATATATATTCACAAAAACAATTCACGTGCACAAAATAAAAATACATATTCCTAAAATACGTTTTACAAATGCAAAACACCATTTGCAAATGTATAAGAGTGTACAAAAAGTTTTGAATGTTTAAATCTTGTGAGTTCATCCTGAATGAGAATGTGAAAACACACACACATATCCAGAAACTCCCCCTGGATATGTGTGTGTGTGTATTTTTGAGACTGTCCTGGCAGAGGCAGGCAACTCGTAACCTTTAGCCAATCAGATGAGAGCTGTATTCGATATCACCCACTCTGCGCTCCTTTTGCTCAGTCAGTTCCTCTCCAGCATGGCGAACGGAGAAGGAGATGTGCAGGATTCAAGCATTAAATTCCCTGACTTTCACTGACTAAACTTAATTTCCATTATATCATACATGGGTTCAAACTTTTTCAACTCGCAAGCAAAGATTCTACAGTAGATGTGCAATAAATGACAACAGAACAGAGAGCAAAATGAATGTGTGCAGTTAAAATTGTGGTAACTGCATAACAGGACAATAGCTTATTTTTTGCTGTGCAAAACGGTTTATTATCATTAACATATTTTTATGTTTTTTTGCAATCTTTTATATTTTAATTACTATGTACTTACTTTTTTACTTAAACTACATATTTTTGATTGAATAATAAATAAACAAATATAACTCTATACATTGTGGCATGACTTGTATTTACTAACAAGTAATTAAAGTTTAAAAGAGCACTCCACAACAAATTGTAAACCTATTTCTACAGATGCATTTTATCAAATGATTAATTAAATTGTCAGTACATTTCTATATACCTAATATAAAATATATTTTTTAACATTATATATAGTAGTCAACATTTGAAGTAGATCAAAAATGTTTTTCAAAATCGTTTTAAGGCAAGATTGGGTGTTGTTTATTAGTTTTAGGACAATGCTGATGAAAGGTTTTGAACCACTTCAGAGGTTGACTTCAAATGTATGTATGTAATTACCTTTTCTTTTATGCTCTTGCTTGTGTAGATGTTCTTCAAGTTTTCTTTGACAAGTGGACATGCTTCATCCACCCTTGTCATAATGATCGCTTGAGGAATTTCTGTTGAATGACCATGAATACAAATATTAATTAACTATGTGATGAAGCTGATGAATGACTTGAAACTAGTATAAATCTGAATAAGTCAGTGGAACGTGACTTTTACAATCTTTAATGGAAAATTAAATATCATGGTAATGATACTTACCTAGTTCAGCTGCCTTATTCTTAATATATTTCATCTTCTGGATCTATATATCTGGATCTATATATATATTCTGGAATATATTTCATCTTTGGATTATCTTCTCAATGATGTTGTCATCCATAAGTGATATTTTGTCAGCTGCCACAATGCAGACCAGGCCATACGTCATATCCTGAGGACTTGGATTATTTCTGTAGTCTTCATTTTGAGGAGAAATAGGACACTCTGCTTTAAACTGATAAAAAATAAATCAAAACAAATAAGGGTTTTTCACAATAAGGGGTCTTACATCATATCCAGGTATTTTATTCACATAAAGAACAGCAGCTTCTGTGAATTTTTGAAATATAGTAGGGCTGCACATCTCGTTACAGCATCAATATTGCAATCAGTGTTGCCAGACGTATGATAATTATCGTATTTGTACAATAATCTCGACCTCTGTACAATGTACCATCAATAATGCAAAAAATCCTATAATGTACGATAATTTCTGAATTTTATGGCATTTAAAATGAGTTTCATTGTAATCTTAGGGCTTCTGAACTTTGATAGCTGCATCTTGTGTCTGCTGTCTGTGAGGAGAAGGTGGAGTTAGACACGTGTGGAGTCTATCCAATGACTGTAGTTTCTCATCTCAATTTCATCTTAGGTTACATCTTCTCAGCCAGTCAACGTGGAGAACGGCTCTCTCTCACAAGTTAGCATTCCTGCTGTGCGCGGCCGTGCTTAAGTCAGATGTTTTAGGTTGAGGTTGGTCAAGTTTTAAAAAGTAGTGCTGAAAAGGAAGGTGAGAAGAACAGGGGAGTTTTCTCTTGATGTTCTTGTTTTTCCCCATTCAAATGCATCATGCGAACGTGTTTTTCCAAAGTTAATCTCATCAAAACAAAGCCACGAGATTGGCTCATTACAGATCCTCTGGATGGGCTCGTGCACACCCTCAGACTAGTGTGTTAAAAATTTGGGAGGGTGCACTGCTTTCAAGCCAACCAGCACTATGTTGCGCTCCATGTAGGCATCCAATTTGTACCGCAAAATGAATCCCTCAACATCTGGCAACACACGCAGGCATTCAATGACAGTGAGTCGGAGGTGGAGTTTGAACCTTCCCACTAAGTTTTTTTTTTTTTACGTACTGTGGTAATTTGCACGTTGTGTCAAAATGCTATTTGTCTAGAAAATAGCTGTATACTCTCCGTTTGACTAGTGTACGATAATCTTCCTCCAAATACGATAATTTTGTGGTTCTGGTACGATACTTTCACATTTCCAATCTGGCAACACTGATTGCAATGTCTGCAACCACAATAGTCACAATGGCAGGATATGCAGTGCTGAGCCAGGATTGGTTGAGCAGGAGCCACAATTCTGAACACAAGAAAATAACGTAGACTCACTGCAGAGTTTAATAGTGAAAGTTTATCATCTGCATGTGTTTTTAAGATCTGTGATTGTGTGAACATTTCAAGGAAGATTAAACCATTCGGGCACAATCAATTGTACTATTTGTAACTTTAATAAAGATTAAAATCATTGAATTATTTCTACAATAAAGACGATTATTAATGTCTGTACATGAAAATGGTTAAGACTTCCCAGAAAACTCTAAAGCATGGTTCATTTCCCTTTCCTATTTGCTCTATTGTATTTATCAATGCTTGAATTGTATTTATTATATTTTATGCATGATTCACACACTTACAAATTCCTCCCATTCATTCCAAATGAATAAATTCTTTCCAAATAGAGCTTGTTAAGCCGTTTGGTGAAATTGAATTCATATCGTAACATATATTGCAGAAAAACAAAATATCACAAAATCAGATTTTTCCAATATCATGCAGTCCTAATTTAAAGAATTTTGCCAGTTAATTTGTTTGAGAATGTGAGAGAAGTAAAGGAATATGTCTCACTTTGTATCTTTCCTTAACACAGCCCTCCATGACTTTCACAATGTCTTCTGGATGTATGCCTTGTAAATCAAGAGACTCTAAGCCCATTGTGTCAGTTAAGACAAAAGGCAGAAGAGACTGTCCACTTCTTATGTAATAGGTTTTATTCTGAAAGAAATAATATTATTAAAGTCATGGTAGTAGGTGACTTGGTTCAAAAACTTTTTGCTATGCTGGTCTTCACATCACAATAGCACTCATTAAACTAGTCTAAATGCATTAACATTTATTTATATCAGAAGATATTGGACAAAAAAGAACTTCATACAACGTCAACATGGTTCAGTGGATTTGCACACTTCTACGCACCCTGTTCATGTAAACAGGATACGTCATCAGTGCAATCCAAGAAAGCATTTTTACACCACTGAAAATGCCAGCGCTATTCAAAAACACCCAACTTAGCAGTAGAGACATGGTTCATGCACATTTTTACCACTAAAATTCCAAGTCGTTCAGGTAAATATTTATGACTTAATGTTTCATTTTTACATTTACAGAAAAGTATTTAATACTTTGTATAAAAGGCTTTTTTGGTAATGACAGCTTCAGGTTGTCTCTTATCTAAAATGGATTGCATGCATTGCTCAGTTGTGATTTTTCCTAGACACCTAATGTCTAGAAATCTTGACTGTTCAGTGGGTCAAGTTCATGAACTCTGATGAATTAATGTCAGATATTTTCTACTGGATTCAAGTCTTGTGATTGGCTGGACCATTCTAGCAGCTTTATCTCCTTTTCTGTTGAGAGTTTCCTTGGCTGTGTTTGCGGTCATTGTCCTGCTAAAACGTCCACCCTGGTTTCAAATTTATTATTCTGTTATTTTTTTGATTTGTACTTCAGCAAGAATTTTCATTAAAATATTCTGTTCTTGTTTTTTCTTTTAGCATTTTTTAATTTGTTTATCAGTAATCCTTATTTATTATTTAATTAGTAATTTAATTAACTCTTAACTCTTATTAAAAGTGTTTTGCTGCATGGTTTAAAGGATTATTGGTGTAAGATGTAAAACCAAAGTGTAAAAACTGTATTTTAACAGTAATATAATGTTAATTTAAACTTTGGGTGTAGACTGTAAAAACAGTAGATTGATTGCAACCACAAATCTGAGCATTTTTCAACCATTTTTCTTACTATTTACCATGTATATAAACATTACATGAAACATTAGGTCATGAATATGTGCATGAATATACACTCACCGGCCACCTTATTAGGTACACCTGTCCAACAATTTTTTAATGCAAATCTGTAATCAGCAGCAACTCAATGCGTTAAGGCATGTAGACATGGTCAGGAAAATCTGCTGCAATTCAAACTGAGCATGAGAATGGAGGGAAAAAGGTGATTTAAGTAACTTTGAACATGGCATGGTTATTGGTGCCAGACGGGCTAGTCTGAGTATTTTAGAAATCTCTAGGGTTTACAGAGAATTTTCCGAAAAAGATAAAATATCCAGTGAGCGGCAGTTCTGTGGGGGCAAATGCCTTGTTGATTCCAGAGGTCAGAGGAGAATGGCCAGACTGGTTCGAGCTGATTAAAAGGCAACAGTAAATAACCACTCTTTACAACCGAGGTATGCAGAAAAGCATCTCAGAATACACAACACGTCGAACCTTGAGGTGGATGGGCTAGAGCAGCAGAAGACCACACTGGGTGCAATCTAAAATTGGACAAGTAAAGATTGGAAAAATGTTGCCTGGTCTGATGAGTCTCAATTTCTGCTGCGACATTCGGATGGTAGGGTCAGAATTTGAAAGCATGGATCCATCCTGCCTTGCATCAACGGTTCAGGCTGGTGGTGGTGGTGTAATGGTGTTGGGTGATATTTTCTTGGCACACTTTGGGCCCATTAGTACCCATTGAGCATCGTGTCAACGCCACAGCCTACCTGAGTATTGCTGCTGACCATGTCCATCCCTTTATGACCACAGTGTACCCGTCTTCTGATGGCTACTTCCAGCAGGATAATGCGTCATGTCATAAAAGATGAATCATCTCAGACTGGTGTCTTGAACATGACAATGACTTCACTGTACTCAAATGGCCTCCACAGTCACCAGATCTCAATCCAATAGAGCACCTTTGGGATGTGGTGGAACGGTAGCTTCACATCATGTATGTGCAGTCGCCAAATCTGCAAGAACTACATGATGCTATCATGTTAATATGGACCAAAATCTCTGAGGAATATTCCCAGTACCTTGTTGAATCTATGCCATGAAGTATTAAGACAGTTCTTAAGCCACAAGTGGGTACAACACGGTACTAGTAAAGTGGACGGTAAGTGTACACACACACACACACACACACACACACACACACACACACACACACA
>CAIGQZ010033037.1:4445746-4462782 GCA_903798205.1 Danio tinwini
ACACACACACACACACACACACAC
Source organism: Danio tinwini (assembly GCA_903798205.1). Classification (NCBI taxonomy): domain Eukaryota; kingdom Metazoa; phylum Chordata; class Actinopteri; order Cypriniformes; family Danionidae; genus Danio; species Danio tinwini. The sequence goes on from CAIGQZ010033037.1 coordinate 4,445,771, forward strand.
ACACACACACACACACACACACATGCACACAGACACACACACACACCATACTACGTACTATTTTTGTAAAAGTTTTGCTGTCATTTGTGCTGTTAACAAGGGCTTCATTTGTGATTCGTCTTTGGAAAATGCTGTTGACTGAGTTGATGAAGCTGGACTTTCCTGCTCCAATTGCTCCAATTACCAGGATCCTCAAATGCTTAACATTTGGGTCATCCAGCTTAAAGTCTTTCAGCGTTTTCCCCAAACTTTCATTCTCTCTGGTCAAAAACATAATCACACAACAAAAGTAACATGCAGAGTTTGACAATAAGGACTATGCAATAACCAGGGGCTAGTATCAAAAACAGAAAGAAAACACTTGGCACATCAGAACTGTCACAACTTGTTTTAAATCCACACCATGTAAGATGTCAAGCAAAAGGCCACGCGCTTCCTCAGTCAGGAATTGGAGTAAAATGCTAAAAAGTAGCTTTTAAAAAAATTAAATAATGAAAACTAAAGAACTGATAGAACTTCAGTGCCTCGTAATAATCAGTGTTTGAAAGTCATACAAGGAAAAATTCATGGAAATCATGCAAGATGATATTTATAATAAATTAATTTAATAAAATGTACTATTTAATTTAAAAATATTACATATTATTTAATTAAAGATGTTACAATAACAACACTATGAATGCAAAATACATTTACACTCGGATAGCCATACATTGTAATGTAAAGTAACAAAAGTGTATGCAATGTCTATATTGCAATGCCATTAATGAAAATACTGAATAATAACAAAACAAAACATACCTAAAATATCTTAACATATCTTTAGTATCCTCTTTATCCAAACACAAAATATGCCATGTCATAAATATAATGTAATTAGTGTAATCACTATTTTGCACTATTAAATGCAACCAACATTAAAATAGTTTCGACTGACTGCACCACTTACCCCCAAGGTGTCGTCCTCCATGGTTTTCCAAATTGTTTCTCATTTTCTTCAGATATTTCTGTATCAATACAATTAATGGATGATATAAAAAGGTTGTCACAACACACAAACATACACAGAAAGTGAGAGAGATTGCTAGTTTATTCTTGTCTGACTTTACCTGTTGTTTGTGATGATTGTGATCCTCCCATTTCTGTTCGTAGAGCCTGCAGACAGCACACATGCAGTCAGACATTTTTATTATAATTTTTTTTTTATAATTATTCATAAATGAAAATATACAAACACAATCTGAAAAAATATAAGTACATTAACTGCATTCTTACAGAGAGAAAAATAAGAAAACAAAAAAACAAAAGAAGGGGTAAGTAAATTACAATAGTGTAGAAGTGCATGAAAATAAATAAAATAACTAAAAAAAAAATTATCTGTTTATTAAACTTTTACAGATATAGCAAAGTAATTTTACAGAGAAATTTAAACAAATATTATTCCCACCCCTACCCTCTAAACAAGTAATAATAATAATACTAATAAAGTACCACAATTTGACACATTATTTGTTACACAAGTGGTAAAATTTGAGCAAAATGTTGAAAAGTAGGAATTGAAGCCATGTTTATGTTTTCCAAACAAAATTAAAAAGTTGAACATAAATTCTTTAGATTTATGTGCAAATTCTGAGTATTAACAAATAATTTATTTAAAATTCAAATTTGAAATATAAACTCATGAAACACTTGGCTTTCAAGGCATATTTAGTATAACTTTTTATATTTTTGAGCATGAAACTTCCCCTTTTGCCAAAGTAAAGCCCAAAGTGTCTTTCCAATGATACCTAATTTGTGTTTGTAGCTTACTGGAGTCAAGAACTATTTAAAGTTAGGTAGGTGTAAATCCCCAAAAGTGAGTGCTAGCTAACAGTAAACTACAAGATTGCACAATGCTGGGGTGGTGTGTTTAAATAATAGTACAAGTCAAACCAAAACGTCAGAATAAATTTACACAAAATAAATGCATTAAAGTTTCATCTTCTTATATAGTAAAAATATATTTTATATAAAATATTTTAAAGTGTACTTCTTTAGACTTTGTAGGAAGAAAGTATTTAAGCAATCCTGCTTTTCTCCACTCTATATTATTAATTAATGCAACCCAATGGAATTTGCCTCATGGAAAAATAAGGTTTCTTTGCTGAAAATTTAGATGAATATGTTTATTATTGCATTATTTTAATCATGAATGTCAATGCCTTCCAGCAATAATGCTGATTCCTTCATGTTTTTTGGATTGTACAGTATATGCCTTTAACCAGGTGCTTTAAACCTGTGGGGATAATTTTAAGAACAGTATTATATTCTTTAAAGGCAATAGGAAAGTTATGAACAGTCGTAAAGCATTTCAAAAGAAAATAAATGAAGCCTCTATTAAACCAATTAGCATAAAAAAGAGATTTGTATCTAACAGTTATATCATTATTATTTCACAAGATTACAGTCAGACATGCTCATGTATGCCCTCTTTGATATGACCTCACTATATTGGGGCGTCGAATGTGAAAATTTGAAAAAATGAGGTTGTTACGTTGTGCCTTGTAATCTCTTATTGGAATAATATAGAGAGAGATTTGAAATGAGAAAGATAAGGTCTGTGCAACAAAAATATTTCCTCACCAACAAGGTCAAAGAAGTATTTTTAATTTCATTTATTTTAGGATTGCAATTGTTGTACAATTTTGGAAATATATTGGATCATTTATTAATGATTATATAGTACAAGATGTATCTGTTACTTTTAAAGATATTATTTTAGGTTATTATGAATCTGTCTCTACTGAAGGAAATGCTTGTTTTGTTTTACATTTAAATTTTTATATTTTCCTGTTTTTTTTGCAAGAATTCATTATTTAAATACAACTTTGACTTTCATTTACATGACTTTAGTTTAAATACTATAATTGATTCACCAACGCCTTACCCTCAAATTTATATAATGTTTTTCTTTCATTCTCTTTTTTTCATTGACAATGCAATTCATATGCTGTATTGATCTGTTTACATAAATGCACAGCTGCAAGATGTGAAAAAGATAATATTTCAATGAATTTTAGGACATAACCCTAAACACAATTTATTTTAAACATTAATTCAACATACGCACAGATTGTTCAGTGAAAAACATCTCCGCACTTTATTAAAGCTGTATCAATAAATGTAGATGTAAAACGGCCAGAACAGACCTGCGTTTATATTCTTTGCTTAGGCCTACTCGCTACGCATTCGCTTAATAAAACGATTACTTTTTTTCATAAGGATATTGCATGGTGTAAGATGTACCTGTGCCTAGTTACGTTGGCTATTCCGTCGTGATTAAGATCATAAACTTACTGCAATAATTCCTGTATACGTTCGTCAAAACCAAAGCAGTAACAATCAGGATCTAGAGAACTGCGTGAAGACAGCAGCTATAAAAGGGACCAATCAAACCTCAAGCACAGTAAACTTTCAGTTTTGCTTTTAAACAAATAAAGCAGTACCAGGCACACGTTTAATGGCACCCAATAAACAATAGAGGGCACTATAGTCTAATACTATATGGGATGTGTTGGTGTGCTTTGAAAAGGTATAGAATAAAGAAGAGTGCTAATATAGAGCTGATCCTGTGTCGATGTTTCACAATAAGATTCACAGTAATAATAATACTGTATATCAGACAGTATGAGAGTGCAAAGGGATCAAATTATGAAAGAAAATCCAAATGTATTAACACAAAAAGCACTGACTGAGGTTGCAGATTTTACAATATATGAATTAAAGCAGGTGATACAGAGTCTCCAGGGAAAGATGAAATTTGCTATGAAATGTTAAAACATCTTTCTGACAAATCACTAATAATTTGTTATGTTAGTTTTTCAATAAAATATGGGAAGTGGGAAAAGTTCTTTGGAAACATGGGGTGATAATTCCAATTGGAAAACCTGGTAAAGACCCTACAGTAGCAATAAATTATAGACCTATTGCGTTGACATCTAATTTATGTAAGGTAATGGAAAAGTTAATAGCATCTCGGCTAAACTATGTGTTAGAAAGTAAATCTTTTAAATCGTTATGAGTGGATTTAGAAAAGGACGAAGTACAATGGGTCCAGTTTTATGTTTAGAATCTGAAATTAGGAAAGCAATGTTGAATAAGGAAGTGCTAATAGGGGTATTTTTTGATGTTGAAAAGGCCTATGATATGTTTTGGAAAGAGGGAGTGTTAATTAAATGAGATAATATGGGACTCAAAGGGAAAATGTATAATTGGATAATGGACTTTTTGTTTAACAGAACTATTCAGGTAAGGGCAGGAAGAAGTTATTCTAGCATACATTCCATAGATAATGGGATCCCACAGGGTAGTGTGTGTAGCCCAGTGCTATTTAATCTTATGATAAATGATATATTTGCAACGGTTGGACAAGGAATAGGCAAGTGTTTATACGCAGATGATGGCGCTTCGTGGAAAAGGGGAAGAAACATGAAATATGTGAAAGAAAGTATGCAGAAAGCTGTTAATGAAGTGGAAAAGTGGGTAAATAAATGGTGTTTTAAATTGTCTGTAGAAAAAAAAACAAAGTGATGTGTTTCTCAAAGAAAAGGAAGTCCCCAAATATCATAATTAATCTGTAGGGGCAAAAATTAGAGCAGGTAACAGAAATCAGGTTCCTTGGAGTATGGATAGATTCAAAACTTACTTTTGCAATCCATATAAAGAAAATTCAAGATAAATGCAAAAAACTAATAAATATTCTAAGATTTTTGGCAGGAGTAGAGTGGGGTGCAACCCGACATGCATTGAAAAGAGTATACTGTGCTATAATAAGGCCAATTTTAGATTATGGCAGTATAGTCTATAGTTCAGCATCAAAATCTCTGTTACTAAAAAAATTGTGTTATTCAATCACAAGCATTAAGAATAGGAAGTGGAGTATTTCGAACATCGGCCATTTCAGCAATTCAAGTGGAAATGGCAGAGCTACCACTAAAGTATAGAACACTTAAGCTAAAAATGGCATATTGGAGCTCTGTAAGAGGGCATGCAGATACTCATCCAGTAAAAGCAGTATTTAACAAATGCTGGGAACATGAAAATATCAAGAACAGGAGTTTCGAGTGGAATGCAGAATTGGAGGCCAGGAAACTAAGAATAGATCAAATAAAAATAGGACCTACATTAGTAATAACGGCTACACCTCCTTGGATATTTCAAATGCCACTTGTTGATACACAGTTACATAGTAAAATAAAAAATAAGAACAGGAGTGAATCTAAAGAGGAACTAGTAAGACAATACTTAAAATAAAAATACTTCAATCATATCCAGATATATACTGATGGGTCTAAAAACCCAGACAATGGGCATACAGCAGCAGCTATATACTGTATATTCCTAAACACAAACACAGTGTCTCAAAGAGATTAAGTAATGATATATCAGTATTCACTACAGAATTGATGGCAATTTTAATGGCAATGCAGTGGGTGGAAGAAAATAGGCCCATAAATGTGGTGGTATGCTCCGACTCATATTCAGCAAATAGTTTGACTAGTGGGACCTCAGGATCAAGACAGGATTTACTATATGAAATAATACAAAACATTAATGCAATAAATCACAGGGGAATGAAGGTACAATTTTTATGGATTCCTGCCCACGTAGGAGTAGAAGGGAACGAAGTCGTAGATAAGATGGCAAAGACAGCATTGGGGATAGATGAGGTGGAAATTGAGGTCCCACTATGTAAAACAAAAATAAAACATTCTAAACAAATCAGTTATTTATCTTTGGCAAGAGGACTGAAATTCCGAATCAAAGGGAAGACATCTTTATAACATACAAAATAGGGAAAGAAAGGAAAGTATATGGGAACAGGAAGGAAGACACTGTCATAACCTGACTCCATATAGGTCACTTCAATTTAAATAGCTCACTGTACAAGGGAAAAGGGAAACAGATTGCTGCAGTCATTGTGGAAAAATAGAAACCATTGAACATGTATTAATTAAGTGCACAGCATATAGAAGAGAGAGGAACCAGTTTGCAAAAAAGTTAAGAGATCTGGAAAGAACTGACATATTAATTACAGAGATTTTTCAAAATGCACAGAAACAGCCAAAGATAAATGATTTTCTTTTAAAATTTTTGAGGAGCACAGGTTTAATTAACAGGATTTAATTTGGAAATTGGGTTTTATATTTTCATTTTTTTTTATTAATTTATTTTAATGAATATGTAGAGTTATCCGTCCACTCATTGAGGTCTCACACTCCAACACAGTAATGCACCTTAAGCTGGTTTGCCACCCGCCATTAAACCAAAAATAATAATAAGAAGAAGAAGATGATGTTTCACAAACATGAAACAAAACTAAAGATAACCGTCTGTTACATGGGGTCAGAAGTGGTGATGACGACCTTTAAAAAAAGTCAAAGAGGCATGGACTGAAAAAAACAGAAATCATGATCAGTGTTTGGCATCTCTTTGACATGAGATTGAGAAACAAGTCAGATAAATTGAATCTACACACCTATTGTATTCTCATATGGCCAGTTTATTGCTCACTTGATGTTTTAATTAACGCATGTTCTATGATAGAACATTTTCTGCACCATTTTTGATCTAGCTCCAGACTCCCCAAGTTGGTCACACTTTATTTTGATGGACCATTTGTTGAATTTAAGTTACATTGTATCTACATGCCAACTAATTCTCAATAGGTTATAAGACTGTTAGGGTTGGGGTTAGGGTAAGTTGACATGTACTTGCAAAGTTTCTAATAGTCAGTTAAATGTCTGTTGAAGGAGCAGTATCAACAGATATTAAGCAGACAGTCTACTAATACTCAAATGGACCATCAAAATAAAGTCTTACCCCAAATTTATTTTAGGTTGTCCAGTTGTATTCAGGATAATAGGAATGGAACAGAACCTTCTTTCTGCTGCTGAGTCCAGTCAGTCAATATTCTTGGGAAAACAACACAAACAGAACAATTTTCAGCACACTTTTACATCATTGTACTTTATAAAATTGGAGCCATTTAGACTTGTCTTAAACAATCTTCTAGCTTGTTTAAGTTATGCGTTTAAAAGAAGGTAAACATGCTTATATTGAAAATGAATGATAGGCCAGCAGGCTAATGTCCACAGTAATGTTTTTAAATAGTAAATGCAATTTCCTTACCCGAGAGGTTGGTCCTATGTCCTGTCTGATTTTAAAATCCTCACTTTCTGAAGTTCTCAATCTCTTCCAGGGAAATTTTGTTATAATATGTATTCTCTTTATTTTGATGATTAAAGTTAATAGCAGACAGTCTTTATGATGCCCCGCGCACAGATATGTTTTCAACTCCAAATTGCCCTGGTCCATCACGGGAGTGTGCAGGGCTACTTCTGCGTACTTTGTTCAACATAGGTTTGGTCAAGTTTATTGTGAAAAGTGTTATTCAAATAAACTTGAACTGAACCTTACAATTACAAAAATTCCTAATTTACTTATTAACAATCTATTCTTTAAAAGTAATTAAATGCATGCAGGTTTCTAATTACCTACTTCTGAAGCTTTTACAGTTTTATTAGGCAATAATGACATTTTATGAGATCCAAGAAATTAATTAATTGCCATCATTTCATGAAAAAAATGAACAACATCAACAATAGTAATGCAGTAATATGCTGTAATAATTCCATTGTTTGATACATATTTTAGTTGCACATTTTTCATCTAGGACAGCACAGTTAAGTACATAGCCAACCTTAAGTTTATCGTAAAAAATACTAAAGACTAACTTTGAGTATACCAACTACAAAGTCAGTGCATGAAAATAGAGCGATTTAAGAACATAATGTAAGAGTACTTATGAAAAATGTATTTTATTGCACTTTTTGAGAAGGTCTCTGGTTCGAGCCTCGGCTGGGTCAGTTGGCATTTCTGTGTGGAGTTTGCATGTTCTCCCTGCGTTTGCGTGGGTTTTCTCCGGGTGCTCCGATTTCCCCCACAATCCAAAGACATGCGGTACAGGTAAATTGGGTAGGGTCATTTGTCTGTAGTGTTTGAGTGTGTATGGATGTGTCCCTGGAAGGGCATCCACTGCATAAAACAAAATGCTGGATAAGTTGGCGGTTCATTCTGCTGTGGTGACCCCAGATTAATAAAGGGACTAAGCCGAAAAGAGAATGAATTAATGAACTACTAATATCAGTGGTATTAAGTATACTTTCACAATTCTTCAAAAGTACTAAGCAAAAGTCTATATTTGATTAGTATATTTATAGTGCATATTCATTTAGATTTTATTTAGTATGAAAAATAAGATTGTACTTAAAATGTACTTGTATTTAAGAGTACTTTTAGTGCACTCAAATACACTTACCACCTGGGTACTTTCAGACAACTAAAGTGCATTAAGTACATAATTAGTTGTTCCAATTTAGCAGAGTTAAGGTATATATAGCATACCACAAATTCATTTAAAGATCAATTGTACCTATAATTGTACTTAGCATATACTTTTTTTTTCACTTGGCTCTCCTCAGTCTTGAATCAGCACAACGCACAATCTGATCAAATGCCTTTAAAATCAGAACATCAACATCATCATCTGTGTCAATTTCATCACTGTAGTTCTTCACTGGGAAGATACTGTTCATTGGCACCCCCACACTTCCACTGCAAAACTCCATCTGCACAGGATCAGAATGCAAATATATCAAATTATGAAAAACATTAATAGCAACTATATTTAAAGATGAACAGATGACAGATGGTGATTGTACAAATCATCTACCTTCTCTTTGATCTTCTTGCTCGTGTAGATTTTCCTCAAATCATCTCTGACCAGCGGACAAGCTTCGTCCACTTTGGTCATGACAACCACTTGAGGAATGCCTACAAAAAGTCAAAAGGATTTAATATTTACCTGTATGTGTTTCTGTAAAAAAGATAAACTTAAGTGTTCCTGCTTCTTTAAAATGTGCAGTTTAATTAACTCCAAAATCCAAGTCGTCACTTAGTCAAATTCACATCAGTTAGCCTGTGTACTCATTTGCAGTGATTTTTTTTAATCGCAGAAATACTATACATTAACTACAAAACCATACAGCTACAGTAGTTGGCAATCTGAATATTTTGGTCAACAAAGTAATTTTAAAAATCTTAAGTTTTACCTTCTTCGCTGATTTTATGACGAATGATTCTTAATTTCTCGATAAGTCTTTCATCTGTGAATTGGACAGTACTTGCGTCTATGACGTAAACCAGACAGAAAGCCCGGTTGGACATTGATGGATTTCTTTTGTAATGTTCATTATCATGAAAGAGAGGGTTCTTGTCTTTATACTAGGAGAGAAATGTAAAATTTCAGACATCGAACATATACAAATGTTTACTTTCAAAACAAAATGTATTTTTTTTAAGATGATTCACCTTATATCCATCATTTACATGGCCATATATGGTGCTGATAATGTCTTCTGGATGACACCCGGACAGTATTTCAGGTTCTAAACCCATGATGTCACAGATTTCAAAAGGCAAATCTCCATCTGCATTTCTGATGCGGTATGATTCCAACTGTAAAGACATGGCATATATACAGTCAGCATTTGACAAGGATCAGACCTTTAATCAGAGTTGACCTAAGACAACTCAACTACACCCATTGTTATATTTGGACAATTTTGGAAAACTTTGTGTGTGTGTGTGTGTGTGTGTGTGTGTGTGTGTGTAAGGAAATTATTCATACCCCTGGCAATTTATGTTTAAAAAAAAATAGGTAATACCATGAAATTGCAGCCCAAACCATCACTGATTCACCCAAATGCTTATCTAGGCCTGCAACAGTCTGCATGGTATGCTTTTTGGGGGCTTCTCCACATCGTAACTCTCCAGGGTATTTGAAAGACAGTGAATGTGGACTCGTCAGAAACAATACATGTTTCACATTGTCCACAGCCATAAAGTTGGTGCAGGGACCAGTGAAACCAATTTTGGCATTGGCACGAGTGACCAAAGGTTTGGCTATAGTAGCCCAAGGAACATATTTAATTCAGTAGTATGTTGAGCAGCTTTGGTTTTATGTTTTTTTTTTTTTTTGGCACAATACAGGTTAGCACTGGACCTCCTATTCAGACAGCTTCCTCTTACATCCACTGTTACTCCTGTTGGATGGGTTTCATCTGTCTTGGTGATATGCTGGCATTATTCTAGATACTGTGGTTTTTGATGCATCACAAAGACTTTCTGTCTTGGTCACAAATGTCAGCGAGACATGCATCAATTTGTCCTCTTTTGAACTCAAATCTGTCACCCATAATGTTTTGTGGATTGCAATATTTTAAGCAATACTGTGCTATTGCTCTGCAAATTAAACCTGCACATTGTGCTCTTACTGGTGGAAAGTGCAATCAATGAAGATTGGCCACCAAATTTTGTCAGTTACCAATGAAAATCCAATATATATATTATAATTTTTCCACCAAAAATTTGATAGTTTGTTGGCAAAAGCCGCTAAATGCCACTTGCCTTTGACAGCAAAAGCCGATATGTCCCAAGAACCAATCAGACTTTGCAAATCGAATCATATGTTTTCAATATAATGGCGGGAGTTTGATGGCCTGAAAGAGCACACATGCACACACGCGAAATGCAGAAGTTTTTTCTTTCCATTCAGCGTGTGTTATTAAATTCCATAACACTCTCACCAGTCCTTACCCCTTATTTGTGTCTAATACCTCAGTTTGTCATGAGGCATGAATAAAATTTTCATGAGTGAAAGTGAAACTGTCGAGCTGCAGTTAAAGTCACTCAAAATTACAGGAAACTCTTACATGAAAGCACTTCACGTAAACACCTTAATAATATTATTGTCTATTAAGGCAAATAACTAGATTACAGATGTCCATGTAAGCGTAGTCAGTAGTGTCTTCGAAGTAAGTGAAAGATTCAGAAGGGCATCCCGCTGATTTGATTTAGAAGGGCACTTTTTTGTCAGACGGCTTACCGGTCAGGTATACATCTGCGCTAAAATATCAAGGTGAAAGTCATCATAGCTTGCGTAGAATAGACCCAGCTCCCAACCCAACTTTGAGAATAGAATAACGGCAATATTTTTTTAAATCGCTTAATAAGAGTCTCGCGTTAACGCCAATAACGACCCACCACTAATATATATACACTATGATGCCAATCAGAATCCAACATTCAACAGCCCTGTAGTATAAAATAGAATAATGTCCTGGTTTTAATGCAGTACTCATTATTTCGGATCAATATAACATTAACAATTAACAATAACAATAAAACAACATCAACAGGAAAATCCAGGAGTGACTTCCTAATACACAGATGACCGTGTATGAGTACACTTTCCCCTCTCAGAGTGTAAATGACATTCATTTAATTCACAAAAAGAGGGTGTATTATAGAAATTAAATAATACCCACCTTTTGTGTGAAACTTCCACCTGTAGTTGCATCAGCTAATGCATCACAAGCAATCTCTCCTTGAAAAGCACTATTTACAGAGTTAATAAAGCTGGATTTTCCAGCTCCAACTTGTCCAGCCACCAGAATCTTGATGTTTGTAACTGCTGGATTACTTGGAGAAAATAGCTCTAAGCGTCTTTTCAGTTCATTTATTTGTCTGTCAAAAAACAAAAGACAAATTTATTTTCATGCTTGATAATAAATACTTTAAAACCAAATTTTCCCATTGGGGATGGGCAATATGGACTTAAAAGTATACACAATCACAATTATAATATCTGCCATTTATTGTGGTGACGATATTTTTGACATTAATTCATAAGTATATAAGAGAGAAAAAGGTCTATATCTTTAGAGAAAAGCAATAATTTTCATATAATTTTTATATTTTATTAAAAATAGGTTATTCGCAGACGATGTTGTTCTGTTGGCTTCATCGAACATGGACCTTCAGCATGCACTGGGGCGGTTTGCTGCCGAGAGTGACGCGGTTGGGATGAGAATCAGCACCTTCAAGTCCGAGACCATGGTGCCCCGATTGAAAAAGGTGGTTTACCATCTCCTGGTTGGAGGAAAGTCATTACCCCAGGTGGAGGAGTTTAAGTGTCTCGGGGTTTTGTTCACGATTGAGGGAAGGATGGAACGTGAGATTGACAGGCGGATTGGTGCATATACATTGAAGACGTCAGCTACAGTATAACTGCTAGACAGCCATAGATATATACACTAGGGATGTGCTCCAAACCACATATAATCGCCCTCCAAAGGGCACTTTAGAGCAGTGGTTCTCAATCTCTCCTATTAGACACACAAGGATTGATAAATAAGCTGATGATCTGAATCAGGTGCTTTAAGTAAGGAAGATATACAAAATCAGGACCTCAGGACCAGAATTGAGAACCACTGCTTCAGAGTGAAAACAAAAATGACTGCAATATTAACGTTTCATTTCAAACCGAAGTGCTCAAAATGGTCACTTCAGAGGGCCTTTCAGAATTCAGGATTTTCCATTCATAATCCTTTGCGCAGGAAAGTTTTTGTTGTTGTTGTTGTTGTTGTTGTTGTTGTTTTGCAATATCTTTAACAATGAACAAGAGTATAGGAAGAGTAGGCTACTGTAATAAAATTATAAAATAAAAGAAAAAAAAATAGAAAGAGTGGACATGACAAATCCATTTTAAAATGTAGGTGCAGATCTCAAGGCTTTAAAATAATGTACAGTTTTTCTTTATTTAATTATTTCTTGTTTCTTTTAATGTATAAAGGTTGTGACCCATTTCTATCTTTAAATGAGTAAAATGCAGGAAGGTTGTTTTGGTTTCACAGATTAACAACTGCAGTTTGAGTTCAAAAAAAGTAAGTACTGTATAGTATTTTTCCTAGGCAAGTAGTGTAATATTTATGAACAAAGTTATAAATAAAAGAAAAGAGTTAAAAATAAAATTCTAAATAAAAGAAAAGTATAAATACATACAAACACTGGCTAAATACAAACATGCATGCATACAAATAAATGAAAGAAAAAAAATAAATAAATAAGTGCAGCCTGTAAAATGTTCGTTACAGGCATGTTTTGTGGGCGTCAAGTAATGCACAAAAAGTGAGACAAGGATGTGGATTATTTGTGTTCTTCAAGACATTTTGGGTGTTTTATAAGCTTAAAGTATATTTATAATACAATTATAATTGACCTCGCCTTTATCACGTAAATAGTACGCTGCTTAATAGAATACTCTAAAATAGTATGATTTATTCTTCATTCTGTGCCATTAAATGTCTGGTAACAAAAATTAATAATTTCAAATACTCGTTCATAAAGTGAACTTCTATTTTTAGTAAAATCTATTTTTGTAAACAGGCTTAAACATGCCAAAAAACGAACTATCATATACTGTAATGACTAATTATAGGTTTTATGGTTATTATCACAATAAGTCAACATTTTTATCATGGGAAATTTTACCATATATTGCAAACAATAATAGATCACCCATCCCTATTTCCCATGCAATATGAATATAAAAAAATGAATATTATGCCAAAATCATTTTAAATATCAAGTCATTGTTGAACATGGTGAATGAAAATCTTTTGACGCAGTTTTGATATGTATTATAGGTACAATAAATATAACTGTTATGACATACAGTATAGTTTGTATAAGTTAACGAAATGAAAAAAATATATTATTTATTTAACCTGATACTATTTCTCAAAGACAAGCATATTTTCAAGATTGTTGGAAACCAGACAGTTTGACTTCCACAGTTGTACATTTTAAAATAACTGTTTGGTTACCAACATTATTAAAAATGTTTAAAAGAAAAAAACTTATAACCTCTTAAGGCCCAAGGTGCTTTTTTTACATACATTTTTTTATTTCTCTTTGCTATATGGGCTTATTGGAACCTAATTAGAATAAAAATCTAAGTATCATCTTTTGATATAATTAACTTTTAAAGAAAAATTATGTCCATATATGTGGACACGTGGTCTGAATTTTACATAAAACACTTTTTCCTAAATGTTTTTAATGCATATATACCATGGAATTTCTTTTGAACTTGCTTTGACTATTAGAGAGTAAAAACATTTTTTTTTCATTTTGCACAGTTAAAAATATGATTTGGCACATTTTATATGCTGCAAAACAGTTGCGGGATGACACTGTACATCTGTAACAAAATATAAACCATTCAAAGTATTTTAAATAGCCACTTATGTGTCCACGTACTGTATGTGGACACTCAAGCCCTAGGAGGATATATACAGAGACTGAGTTAGTTCTTGCACAATAAGATCACAGTAAGAACTTAACCCAGTACTTGTATCCTGTCATGTCTTTTTTTTCTGAATCTTTCCATGGAAGCTTCATCTGGGGGACATTTTACTTTGATTTAATTGTAACTAGAAATGTAAGTTTTCACAAAGAAAAGTTATGTTCCCGTTTTGTTTTGTTTGAATTTTTGTCTTGTTTTTCTGGCAAAACATTTTTAAGAGAAACATATTTCGCTTTCATTTTCTAACTTAGAAAAAAAGTTAAGAAAACTTTGTATTCCTAAAAAAAACTTCTCATGTCTTGAAAATAACGTTCTTAAAAATCATGTTAAAAAACTACCCTGATAACTAACAACTAAATGTAGATCTCCAACGAGTTAGATATTTTCAGTTTTTTTAAGCATTACAAAATGATACATAAATCTACATAAAACTGTCTAAAATATGTTACTTATTTAAACTAGCAAAAAAGTTCCTAGGTGACAGGCAGTTCAAAAACCTGACTGGCTTTAAAAGGTCTTCTGGCATGCTTATGGTGGGCAATGTGTGTGTTTGGTTTGAGTTACTCAATTAAAGATAATATCTAATCTTTTATTGGTTTTGTGAATCCATCACCATGTACAGAAAATGAACTCACCATCTTTTGGCTTTCAATTCATTCCCTCTATACCAAGTTTGTGGCAGAAAATAATGTAAATGTATTTAAACTGAACTAAATTAAACAAAAGTATCTAATGTGTAGTTATTGTAATGAACTTACCCCCAGTCAAATTTTCTCCATGGTTTTTCCAATTCTAAGAAAATAAAACATTATGAAATGCAGCTATGTGGGCATCATATACTTCAGCTGGACAGCAAATGGAGAGGAATTTCTGTCAGTGAGTGTGGTGTGTGTGGTGTGTGCTCACCTTGGGTTGGCCGTGTTTTCTGTGATTGACTGTGATCATCCAGGTATGGTTGTGTTTTTTCTAAATATCTTTGTGACAATCTGTGTTCAAGAAAATCTAAATTTTATATTTTATTTTT
The DNA here is from genome assembly GCA_903798205.1 of Danio tinwini. Taxonomy (NCBI): domain Eukaryota; kingdom Metazoa; phylum Chordata; class Actinopteri; order Cypriniformes; family Danionidae; genus Danio; species Danio tinwini. Next base: position 4,461,046 of record CAIGQZ010033037.1, read on the forward strand.
CATTTTGTATTTTAAAAGGGGGCTTCAAAATACATACTATGTACTTTGTTGTGGTTTTATTACACCTTGTTATGGTTACAATGATATGAACACACAAACAGATAAACAAAATAAAGCAAATAAGAATGCTTTCAATAACTTAAAATAGTTTTAACATCACATTAATTTGTACCTGAGTTTAGACATATCCAAATCCTGTCGATATGCTGTAATGAACAAAACATACAAATTATTTAAGCAACTGAACAGAAATTGTTTAAGTTATATTTACTTTCTGTGAATGTGGTTTGTTTAATCACCTAGGCCAGGACGTTCCCAGGAATAACTGCTTTGTGAACTTCTCTCATCAAAATAACTCTCATCATATGTTTGCTCATTTGCTGACACAGAACATCTTTTGTAATAAAAATAAATGAAATTAAAATATGTTTGGTAACATCATGTTTTGGTAATTTCACTTTCCAGAAAGTAATGAATCAAAAGTGCATTATGTAAATGTTTGAGAAAGAGATCATTCTTTTTAGTATTTGTACTATTTGTAAGTTATTTGTTGTTTACTTTTACATTTAGTTTTCTTTAGTTTACATTTAATTTTGCTTTTCGGCTTAGTTCCTTTATTAATATGAGGTCACCACAGTGGAATGAACCACCAACTTATCCAGCATATGTTTTACGCAGCGGATGCCCTTTCAGCTGCAACCCATCTCTGGGAAACATCCCTACACACTCATTCACCCTTATACACTATGGACAATTTAGCCTACCCAATTCACCTGTACCGCATGTCTTTGTACTGTGGAGAAAACCGGAGCACCCGGAGGAAACCCACGCGAACCTACTGCACCACTGCGTCGCCAAGTTTACATTTCTTTTTATACAATTTTTTTCTTCTGAAACTAAACATGCAAAAATCTGCAGTAAAGGGTGGTGTATCTAATATTGACACAATCAAGAAAGGCATCTTTAAACAAAACATATTATTATTATTATGAGTAGTTGTAGTGTGTGGTGTCTCTCTCTCTCTTGCTCGCTCATTCTCAGTAATCGAATTGTTTGCCTTAATCTAATTAAGACGATAATATGATTAAGGTAAGGTCTGGTCAGAGGTGTCAAATCTACAGTAGAACATATTCAACTCGTTTGCAAGATGTTTATTGCTGTCGATGCTGGGGGTGGTGTCTTGTAGTTAGTGATGTCTTTCAGGTCTTTCCACACTGATGCAGGGTCATTGGCAGAAAACTGGTTTTCCAGCTTTTTGGCATAGCTCTTCTTAGCCACACCAATCTCCTTTGTCAGTGTGTTCTTGGCTTGATTGTACAAAATCCTGTCCCCACTCCTGTAGGCATCATCTTTGGCCTGACGAAGCTGTCTAAGTTTTGGTGTGAACCATGGTATATCATTGTTAAATAATAAGTAGGTCCAGGTCAGTGGCTGCAGCTTCAAAAACACTCCAGTCAGTGCAATCAAAACAGGCTTGTAAGACCTGCTCTGTGTCGTTGGTCCATCTCTTAACAGACCTTAATACTGGTTTAGTAGTCTTGAGTTTTTGCCTGCTAGTTGGTATAAGTTGAACCAGGCAGTGGTCGGAGAGTCCTAGAGCTGCTCTGGCGACGGAGCGATATGCATCCTTTATTGTGGTGTAGCAATGGTCCAAAATGTTATGGTCTCTGGTGGGGCATGTGATGTGCTGTTTGAATTTAGGCAGCTCATGTGTGAGTTTTGCCTGATTAAAGTCAC
>CAIGQZ010033037.1:4487782-4505838 GCA_903798205.1 Danio tinwini
CCTTGTGTGTGTGAAGCACACTTGGCAATAAAACTGATTCTGATTCTAATGTCTTTTTTACATCAAAATGTAAGTTTACCATTGATTTTTCCATGTTGTGATATAATTTGTTTAATAATTGTTCTTTTACATGACAAACACACGGTAACAGAATTTTTAGGCAATTTATGTATTTTATTGGGTAAATATTATATTCACAAATGTAAATTGTAAATTATTACCTAAGTTGCAGAATTTTCTTTGTGACCTGAATTGTTTAATTACTACTTTACAAATTGTTTACAGCAAAAAAAAAAAAAAAAAAAAAGTGATAAAACTGTGAAATTTTATAAGGACTCTGTAAATATTATTTAATTTGATAGTTTGCCTCTGTACCATGGTTTTTATTATCAAATTTTATACTGTACATTTTTTTATTATGATTAATTTTCCTTGTTTATTATTGTACCTGTCATCCATTGTTATGGTTAATATGATTGTATTGTTAAAACACACATATATATATATATATATATTTTCAACACAGATTTTTCCAACACTTCTAGTCAAACCCACTTGAATCAACTCATGAGCTCTCTATATAAGAAATATGGGAATTTGTGGATATGGATTTGATTAAACTTGACTTTGCAAACACACACACGTTCTCTCTCTCTCTCACACACACGCACACGCACACACACACAGAAAACTTGTTAACAGACTTGATGATATTGTCATGCACATATCATGAGTGATTAAAAAAATAAATATTACATAGTAATAATATATAGCAAAGTGCATAGGGAGAAATGACAACAATGTTTTAAAGACCATTTTGAATGATCTAAACTAAAACAATGGTCCCAACGTATTTCCTGTTTTACATCTTTAACTTATATGGCTTCAGAAAATCCAAAAAGAGCCACATATTGATAACTAATGTTATGATAGCTGTTTTAACATTAAGTTATGATTGAATTGCCTCTTGTAACAGTTATGAAATAGTTTAATAACAAGCAGAAAATTTTCATGTACCAATAACATGACCACAATGAAATGGCTAAATGTAGGTAAATATAGCTTACCTCCAGTCAAATTTCCTCCATGGTTTATTCAGTTCTATAAGGGAAACAATGTACATATATAATTAATTAAAATATATGTTTGTATGTATGTATGTATGTGGTCACACATTAGTCAGGGGACCAATTAACAATATTAACTATTAAAAACAATTTTGAGTCAAATATCAATTTAGCTTTTGAGGAATGAATGGATCTATGAATAGTAATGGATTCTAATGAATAGTACTAATAGGGCGACGCAGTGGCGCAGTAGGTAGTGCTGTCGCCTCACAGCAAGAGGGTCGCTGGTTCGAGCCTCGGCTGGGTCAGTTGGCGTTTCTGTGTAGAGTTTGCATGTTCACCCTGCGTTCGTGTGGGTTTCTTCCGGGTGCTCCGGTTTCCCCCACAGTGTGTAGGCTAAATTGTCCGTAGTGTATGAGTGTGTGTAGATGTTTCCCAGAGATTGGTTGCAGCTGGAAGGGCATCCGCTGCCTAAAAACATGTGCTGGATAAGTCCGCTGTGGCAACCCCGGATTAATAAAGGGACTAAGCCGAAAAGAAAATGAATGAATGAATCAATAGTACTAATAAACAGCCTATAGTCTAGCCATATTTTGTGTGTATATACACAGTGGCCAGCATAACAAATTACTCAGAGAGAAAAAAAACATAGATATGGGATACTATGCAATTAAATATATGTGCAGATCTGGTTCATTGTTTGTTTTTTGTTAGTTTTTTTGTTTTTTTACATTAGATTAGTCTGTATACCAAAAGCTAAACTGGAACTATTGTTACAAAATAATTTAAGATCAGGGTGCAAAAATGAGAAAACCCAGATTAATGTGTTAGGAGAAATCTTAAATAAACTAGTAAATAAAATCAAGGAATCCTTATCAAATATTACATTTATTAGATTAGATTTAAGTGTAATACTTTTTTCAACACCACATTTGAATTGATATATATTTTTCGATTATCCTGCAGATGTCAAGTGATCACACTCTTGTGTTAATGAATGTAAAACTTTTTTAAACAGTTTTAAAAAAAATGCATCTGAAATGCTGGGCACTGAATACACTGTATAACAATATTCTTTTTTAATATATAGGACCATCTCACCTAGATTTGGTGGTGGTGGCTGCTGTGGTTGTGATTTTGATGATCCCATTTTGCTTTTTCCCCTCTTGATAGATCAGCTTGATCCTGTTGGTTTGTATCACTGCAAGCAAATGAAATAAGACATACACTAGAAGATCTATATATATTTGGGTGGTTTCAGTTTCACTCAATAAGAGACCCCCCCCCCCCCACACACACACACACTTAACTATTTTCATTGGGACCTCCCATAGACATCATGATTTTGATACTATACAGACTATATTCTATATCCCTACCCCAAATATTTCATTCTATGTGAGCCATTTTCCTCATGGGGAGCAAAAATGATTCCCATGAGGTCAAAATTTATAATTGTTAGTAAATTGATAAATTGATATCAATTTATAATTTTTATTTATAATTTATGATATCATGTACTGTATATACATGCACGCATGCACACACACACGCACACACAGTGTGGTATACTTGAAAATTGAAGGTGAAAATGACGACTTGTTTGGGTGCATTTGGGTTACTGTAAATAGAAACTTGAAGTGATTTAACAGCTGTCTTCACATTGCAATCATGCCCCTCCAGTTCATGAAAGTAGATGTACTCACAACAGATTATTATGTCTGTTATGTTATGTTAGAAAAAGTGTACTTAGTGTGATGCACATATGCCAAACTGCATGTGTGTGCATAATGTTTTGCTCAAAGTATTCCCCAATATTTATTAAAAGTGTGACAATAGCTTCTTGAAAAAACCCAACTCCAACACCAACTAGCAAAAAAATAATAAAAACATACATAATTTTTTTAGCACCAATTTATTGACCACCACAATTGCGTTTACTAAACTTGGAAGAATTGTCTTAGGTTCATACAATGATTTCATGGCATTCAAGCCATTTTAACAAACTAACTGTAAATCATGAAGATAACTATTTATTCATTCATTTTCTTTTCGGCCTAGTCCCTTAATTAATTTGCGGTCGCCACAGCGGAATGAACCCTTAACTTATCCAGCATGTTTTATGCAGCGGATGCCCTTCCAGCTGCTACCCATCACTGGGAAACATCCATACACACTTATTCACTACGGACAATTTAGCAATTCACCTAGCGCTTCTTTGGACTTGTGGGGAAAACTGGAGCACCCGGAGGAAACCCACGCCAACACGAGGAGAACATGCAAACTCCACACAGAAATGCCAGCTGACCCAGCTGAGGCTCGAACCAGCGACCTTCTTGCTGTGAGGCAATCGTGATACCTACTGCACCACTGTGCAGCCCTGAAGATAACTAAATGATATTTTAGAAACAAGTTACACATATAAAATGGTTAATGTCATTGCTGATTAAACTGATGTGTGTTGTCCATGTGCTTCCAAGTTATTTTGGTAATTTTGTAACCCAGACCCAGTCAACCCAGACCAAGCAACGCTCTATCAACATAATTTGACCACTACATCACTTTTTTTCAGTTCCTTTGTTTTGTCCTTCTCCATCTCAATGTTTGTATGGTATTGATTTTGAATAATAACACTCATTCATTCATTTTCCTTTAGTTTTGTCCCTTTATTCATCAGGGGTCACCACAGCAGAATAAACCATTAACTTAAACAGCAGACGCCCTTCCAGCTGCAACCCAGTACTGGGAAACACCCATACACACTCATTTACAAACACATACACTACAGCCAATTTAGTTTATTCAATTCACCTATAGCACATGTCTTTGGACTTGTGGGGGAAACCAGAGCACCCGGAGGAAACTCAACACGGGGAGAACATGGAAACTCCCCACAGAAATGCCAACTGCATTTTTGCTGTAAGGAGATCCAAACCACTGAGCCACCTTGTCACTCCAGTAATAACACTCATTTCCCGGAATTAGAAAGTGAAAGAAACATTTTTTTATGTGTTGTTCTTATTTGCTCCCAAAGCACCTTTAGACAGAAAACATCACTGGCAATCATTAATTCTGCCAGGCAACACACAATGTGTTCTTTGCACAGGGTGCGTTTGTAATCAGATATATCAACAATAAAGACATTCAAAACAATTGATATTGGAAGCTATGTTTAGCAATGGATAAATATGAGCAATGGTTTGACTCCGGGAAGGACATTATTATGGATGAAATGGAACCATTGAATTATGTTGTTGCATAAAAAAAAAAGTAATTTATAAAAGAACATTAATGGTATTGATGGGGAATTTATTGTGTTTTTTATGAATTTCTGATGAATTTGTTACTCTCATTTATATGCTTATTTGAGTGATTTAATTATTATTATTATTATTGTTTTTATCTATCTGTTGTATTATTACCCATGACGGGACATAAAAAGTCATCTTGTGTAAATACTGTCAGGAATGAGAAGAGAAATTAGGAGAGCAAATTAGAAAAGCAAGATGAAATGTCACAATGAGAGTAGATTTATGGAAGCAAGGCCATAAAGGCACCTGCCTTCTGTTCTGTACATCATGATAAGGCACACCTGCACATGCGCCCACACTCATTTGTAATGACTGCCAAAAAATTATGAGTACTCATGAATTTCAGCTGAACTTACAGTTGACAGCTCAGTGGACAGTGAACAAGATATATTGTTGAGCATTGTTTTTTTGGCTAAAGTCATCACATTTGAGATAGGAAGGAAAGACCTTAACTGGACATGGGTAGGACTCCTGAAGACCCTGCAGACCCTATTGGTGGTGGGCATCTAAGAGATTTAAAATCCCATTAGTGGAGAAGCTGATGGAGGTGTGTAATGTGTAAATTTGGGTGGAGTATTAAGACAAAGAAGTGTATTTAAACTGTGTGCTAGCCTATACTCATCAGACACTCAAACGACCTGTCTCTGTTGTTACTGATGCTGTAACAATAAACTGCTTTGCCTAAGACTTCGGAGATCTCAGACTTTGTCATTTTTTGAAGACTTTGACTTAGAAACTTAGAAAATATTTTGCAGACCAGAATCTTTTTTCCACAACAGTGTCTACCTCATTAATCATTAATGCTGGTTCTGTTCATCATGCTCTCCCTTCCCAATGCTGGATGGATAGGGAGATTTTGCCCAAAACAGAATCATCATACCCCTCAACCCAAATACAATTGTGTTCTCTTATATAATGACAATAGTGGTCCTGATAGAAATGCAAGTGATGAAAATGTTCATTAAAAACGAAATGAGATTAAATGTACTTTTGAGATTAAAGGTATTTTCTGAGGTTAAAGTTAAATCGTTTTTGGTAAAGTATTCTCCAATGATTATCAAAAGCGTGAAAGCTAGCTTTAGTCTTTCCATAAGTGGAGTTTATTCATAAACTAATTTTGAGAAGATCACATGCTTATGATTGCTTGCAGCTGCCCGGGAGCTCTAGGTTTCATAAGAGCCCTAGGTTTCATACCACAGACATCTTCGTTTTGAAGAATCCCCCCCTCCTTCCACCCCTACTCCTCCTCCTTTTCTAGATGGGTGGCACGGTGGCCCAGTGGTTAGCACTGTTTCCTCACAGCAAGAAAGTCTTGGTTCTGGCCATTAACAAAACAAGCAGACGTTTCTGTGCGGAGTTTGCACAATCTCCCAGTACTCGCGTGGGTTTCCCCCGGGTCCCCCGGTTTCCTCCCACCATCCAAAAACAGGCAACTTAAATTAATTGACTAATCCAAATTAGCACCATAGACAGGCACTTAGTGGGTAGCTATCTCTTAAGAGCAATATTTTTATGTTCATTAGCTTCTACAGTAGAGGAATTCTCGAGTTCGACCTGAGCTCAAACTCCCCTCTCGCCTTGCAACGTGAGGGAACCCCGGGCTTGGATGCTCATGGCAGCATGCCAAACAAGCTTTATAATCAATCATCAGCTAAGTGTGAACTTTTTAAATGACCTACAGCACAATAAACTAATGTAACTAATGTAACACTAATGAGCACATCAATCTAAGAATAAATTCACAGATTATTTCAGTTGCACTTTTGTTCTTATTTTGTTCTTGTATGCTAATGATTTTTTGGTATTTTTATGCCCTTTTCAGAAATTAACCTAACATCTCCAACAGACTTCATAGTTAATGTACAGGGGATGGGGATTATGAATTATTGGCAATTACCAAGTAATTTCGGGAAACACTTGTCACTGCATATGCTTCTAGTTTATTTCCAGAACAACGCATCATACTTTTCAACAGCAAGTTACATAGTTGTTTTGGAAAACCCACCCCAAAGCAGATAGCACAGAAGGTGTTTTTGAGGCATTGTGTAATCTTGTGTTCAAAAATATCTTCAAGGTGAAGATTCACTGAAGATTTACTGATGATTAAACAAGTAAACAAACTACAGTATATGACTTGCACTACACAGACTTACAAACCTGAAAGCATTTTTTTATAGACTATACATCAGGTTTTCCTGGTGCCTATTTCCAGTAAATGGAAAGTGAAAGTAATATTCCATTTTGAGCTGACCCTAACTGTTCTGTGGGTTTAAGCCAAGTTCAGACATGCAGCTACTTTGTGAGTGTCTCTCTGTGTGTGTGTGTGTGTGTGTGTGTGTGTGTGTGTGTGTGTGTGTGTTATTACTTTCTCCGCCATGTCCAGCGGCAGAGTAAAAATTGTTAACTCATGCTCGTGCAAAATGATGAGACGGACAAATATGATCAATGCATGCCCTCCTTTTACTCCTTTCGGTGTTGTGAGGTTCACAGTGCAAAACAGCTCCCGGGTGGATTAATTTGAGTAAACATAAAGTAAACAGAATAAAACTTTCTTCCTCTGACTCAAAAGGCCAATTTCACACTTCCACATTTGTTACTTCCGGTTATGGCTGCCACTGGGTAAACTTACTTCCGGTAAAAACAATGGCAGCACAGTCGAGGAGCAAGGCGTTCTGCTGTGTACCAAAGTGCAGCAATTTAAAACAAAAACAACCGTATTTGAGTTTCCATGAGTTTCCAAAAAATGACCATCAAAGGCAAAAGTGGGTACATGCTATTAGAAGAGACGAAGGGCCAACGTTTGCTATTTAAAGATCAAGTACATTAGTCTGCTGTCAACACTTGACTGCTGCTGACTTCATGCATAGTAGTTGTCGTCTGAAAGCTGGAGTTATTCCAAGTCGCTTTCAGTGGAACAACTTTTATGTACCGACCACAAAAGCAGTGTGCTTTCGAGAGGTCAAGTGCTCATCTAGGAGTAGATGTTCGTGCCCCTAAGACTGTGGATCTGCAGAGTAACAAGGATTCAGAAATTATCGTCAAGGACGATGACTACGCTGCACACCCCCCTCCTAGTAAGTATCTGTGTTTAAGTGTAGAATATACACACTAGGGCTGCACAATTATCTCGATTAGGGTTGGGGTCAATTCATGAAGTATAATTCACCAAAAATGTCATTTATGTCCTCATGTAATGACGTAATTGCAGCCGCGAAGTCACACGTGAGCTGTTGTTTACCTCAGAGAGGATGCACAAGTCTGCAGTAAACAGAACCTGCAAATTCTGTGAATAACAGGCAATAAAGTTTTAAATAATGCTCAGTTTGTTGCACAAGGCGATCATTTTGTTCCTTATTCAGGAGCTGCAAGGGTAGTAGTTAGGATTTGCATGTGTTTTGTTTCTCACAGTGATGGCACGGCACATAACATGGTTTAACAGTGTTAATGTTATATATAGTTGTATCAAGCTGCCATAAAGATAAATTAAATTCATTAACCATATAATTCATGAACTATACAGTGCTTAACTATAAGTCAGCACTGATTTGATTTCAGCTTAATGAACATTGTATTTTTAGAGCTGCTTTATAGAAGAATTAAGGTGTTTGCAACTGTGAATTGACTATTTATTTTTGTAAAAGTGCTTTGAAAAAAAACATTGTATAAAGTGCTACATAATTAAAAGTTACTTGAGTAGTTTAATGTTTTTACTTAGATTTAAAAAAATTATAATTATTAAACCTTTGTAATTTGATTGTCATTTTGTAGGTGCTTTGGATGAAGCTTAGGAATACATAGCACAGCTGGAGGCTAGGCTAAAGAAAATTTCACTAGAGACACCAACTATGTTCAATAAGTTTTGTGTGTCTGATGACACAATTCGCTACTACACCAGGTTTTCTTTACAGGAAGTATTCCAGGTTTTCTGGGAGTCTGTTTGTCCATCTGCCACAAGCCTTATGTACTGGACAAAAGCACAAAGGATGGGTCAGGAAGCTTCCCCAACACCAAGTCCTGCATGCAAAATTCAGCTCATAGATGAACTCTTCATATATTGCTGCTGAAAAATGCCCTAAAAATTCAAGCAAACAACAACAACAACAACAACTAGTTATTACATTTTATATGCTATAAGTAAAATACAAGTCAGTCAATCCCAGAAAGCCAGTGTTTTTGCTTGCTTGTTTTTGTGTGTGTGTGTGTGGTGTGTGTGTGTGTGTGTGTGTGTGCTTGTTTTAATATATATATATTTATAGCCTATTCTTTACATTTCTTTACATTCTTTACATTTACAATTCTTTAGCTGAAATCAGAATTATTAATCCCCCTTTGAATTTATTTTATTTTTTTAATATTTTCCAAACGATGTTTAACAAAGCAAGGACATTTTTACAAATGATCTAGTTAAGTATTATTTACTGTCATCTTGGCAAAGATAAAATAAATTATTTGAAAATTAAATATTATTGGAAACGAGTTTTACTATTATGTTTAGGTTACACGGAAATTGGGGGAAAAATAAACAGGGGGCTTATTTATTCAGGGGGGCTAATAATTCTGACTTCAACTGTACATGTACTGTTTGTTTAAAATAGTATTAGACACTCACCACTGTTTGTCCAAAATATACCTTCTTCAGGAGACTTGTCTGATGCGCAGATGGGAAAGCTGGTATGGCAGCAACTCATGGAGGGCTTTGCTGCAGTTTCTTCAAAGGGTGTTCGTAACAGTGTGGGTTACAAGATCTATAAGCCTTTACTGTAAATGGAAACTGAAAGTGATTTGAGGTCTAACATCTTCTTATTGCGCATCCATGCCCCTTCAGTTCTGAAACCAATTGAGAGTTTCCTTGGCTGTGTTTGCAATCATTGTTTTGCTTGAATGTCCACCCTGGTTTCATCTTCATCTTTCTGATAATGTAGATATTGGACTCAAGCATGCTAATATTGATTCTGACGTCTGACAAGGGTTAATTTCTAACTACTGAGAGATTCCAGCTGCTGTCTGGGCTTTCCATGCTATTTTACACCATTTTTTTTCATGAGTTTATTACCTTTTCCCCATGTCATTTCATTTTATTACACATAACCTAATTTCTTAACAAATATGTTTTGTTTACTTTGAATGTATGAGCTACTTTGATTATTACTAACATCTGTCTAACAGCAACAGTCAACCGCACATCTAGATGTGTGTTTTCTGAGACAAATGGTGACATATCCATTGCTTATTTTACCTGTTGTATAGCCAAATGAACAAATAAAAAAAATTGGAAACTGTAGAAACTCTTTGGATTTTAGGTCAAATTTTACAGAAAGAGTTTCGATTAGGTAACATTTTTCCAACCTTATCAACAGTTACACCTTGGAGGCACCTGCAGATTGATTTTAAGTATGGTAATATTGACACATAAGTCATGTTTTGTTGATACAAGGAACCATAATCCTTTTTGTGTCATGACAAGTCAACCCCAACCTTATATTCATAACAATTTATTTATATGAACTCCACATATTCTCAATGCTTTTTACATGGAAGAGGTCTTTGATGATCATTTCACCAGGGTCAGACAAACACATTAGCCATCTGAAGGTTTACACAAAATAACGACTGATTATTACACAGTTTTACACTGCAAAATTTGATACTCCAACATCTATTCCATTGACTTTGCAGGGTCATAATCAAGGACAACACTGTCATGATTGTCGGAAAATGCTCAGTTCGGTTGTATCCCAGACTGCTGGTTTTAAAGTATCACTTATAAAGCTAAATTAACAACATGGTGCATGGATAAAAATATTGCTCTGTAGTCTTATACATCTTGCAATTACATCGTCTTAAATGATCTAATTGTATAGCATATGCAACTTATTCTGTCAGCAAGTCTTATTTGTTTGTTGTTTGCATGACAAAACAGGGAAAATTGCACTGTTCAAGAGATCAACACACACTCAGCCCTTACAAAAAAGCACTGCAGGGGTACTATGGTATCAGATGGTAATGAAACAGTACTTGGAACTCTACCATGGTACTGTGGGATTACCATATTCATGCACTGTAGAATTGATCTGCTCATCTAAGATACTTAAAAAATACCATGGCACCATGTCCAAATACATGGTACATTTTTGTAAGAGAAGACATACATAGTGCCTCATTTCCAAAAGTATGAACACAAACTTCTTAATTCTCTCACTCTCAAACAGATCCTTCCTCCTAACACACAAACAAACACACATAAACACTTATTAGAGCACATTAGGAATGAGCAGGTGTCTGTAGCATTCCATATTGATGCATTCCATACTCTATAGACTATCAATGATAACTATAAACTATATGTCATATATACACTACTCTCTCCAGCATCTTATTCTGTACTCTGTCTATATCTATGTATTTCACCTTGGGCAGGGTGGGATTTGTCAATGCGAGAGCTACACTACACAGTCAAACATTCACACACACTGACAACAACAGCAACAACAACAGCAACAACAATAATAACGTACATAAAGGTTACAATATACCTCTTTAAGTCCCAAGCTTTACCTCAATAGACTTTAAGGGAATAAAGAAATCTTGGATAAAATAGTCCAAAAAAGTCTGAATATTTTCAAGGGCTATAAATAGGACTGTGCTCATCATCTTTATTTAGTCCAAACCGTGTTCTGTTTCTCATTGACTTGTCCAGCTGAAGACCACAAGGTGAAATTCAAAGTTCCCCTTTACACGTGGACAAGCTCTCGGCAGAGAACAATACAGCTCTTTACACTGCCATCAAGAGAAATATTAATCAATATTCAACTCTCACTCCACATATTGTACACATATACACACACACGCACACACACTCTGCTTATAATGTATTTAGAAAGCTTGCCACATATAGTCTTTCTTAAATTTGTGCTTATCTCTGAAAGCAGCATGACAGCAGGCTGTATTTGCAGATCAGGATATGTTCTTGCGGTATCTATTCTGGCCACTAGAGAAGGACAAAAGGCTGATGGAGAATGAAAGGGGATTGATTTAACTCAAAGTAAAGTATTTCGACGAAGAATGGAAGAGCGTAATCTGCCCTGTCCTGTTCCAATTCTTCTGAGGTGACATCTAAGTAGGTTTCGTTGGTCCTCACTGAGAATCTTCATGAAAATTGAGTGTCACACTCCCATGGGAATTTGATTTTTAATCTAACATGGCATCCAACTGGTCCGCAAGGTCATCAAACATGCTGCCAATGTCATCAAGGATGTTGACTGTGCTCTTGTTGTCCACGGTCGAACTGGAGAGGGAAAAAAAATAGGAGAATAAAGAGAATAGAAAAACTTCAATCTACTGTTATCATAATGCAACAGTTTCAATCAATAGCAGTCCTCAGCGGCTGCTGTGGGGTCTCACACCTCTAAAAGTCAGTGCATATTCATTACGTTTCATCTTTGTCTTCTGAGATGCAGGTTAAATATTATATAAGAAAAAAACCCCACAGTAGCTTCTTCTATTGCATCAAATTTTGATATTTGCTGCCATTTTATCAGGAAGTAACAATTCTCTTTGCCTCACTGGATGGAAATGTTGCTTTATTTGTAAGTGTTTAAGGCAATATTCCAGTTCTGAGCCTAAATCTAATTTCCATCATTGGCAGTAAGGCGCAAGTCGGGTTTGGCGTGATCTGTTGCTATTTTCAGACCAGCGCAACCCTAATTTTCAGATTTTGTGCCACATTGTTTAAATAGCTAATCCATTTGTGCCACTTTGTGGACTTATTGGTGTTCCGGTCTAAAAAAAAAGGTGTGTTAAGGCGCATTGTTAGCGTGTTGCTATTTTAAGGGACCTTTAAGGAGAGTCCAATGCAGAGCGCGGTAGTTATGCTCTTATGCAGGTCCAAAATGCTTACACATTGCTTAATACACACAGGATGTACACCAATACACAAATATCTTTACATATGAAAAAAATTAAAGGATTAAAATGTTACAAAAAATATTCTTTTCTATATAAATGTAAAAACCACTATCACCATGTCAGGGGGCTTTTTTCAGTTTATTCATGACAGTTTGCTTTTGTATAATGTTATTATTAGTAGTAGTAGTATTTATTACATGCAAATTTATATGTGTTTTATTATATGGGGCATAAGAATAGAACGTGTGTTTGGACATAACAGTTTTTTTACCACACTTCGTTATTATTGTTCATTTATTCATTTGCTGGAAATTAGAACTGAATTAAGAAATAATTTTGAAACAAATCTTTGTGCTTAACAAACTAAGTTAAATATGTAGGCGAATGCATGTCTTCAGTGGAGTGCGTACAAACCCGTTTCCATATCCACGAAAGTAAAGGAGTAAAGTAAAGAGTAAAAGTAAAGAGGACGAATGAAGAAGCCTTGTTCTTTATCCTCGCGCTGCAGATGGTCTGTTTAATTGTTTTCTTGCTAGTAAAGCATTCAGTTTTTTCATTCAGTTTTTCCACTTACAAAGTCGTCATTTAAAAAGCAAATGCGCCATAGCGCGACACAACTGACCCTTAAAGGGAATGGGACAGAAGACTCTGATTGGTTTAATGTGTGTTAAGCTCAAAACACACCCATAACTCATTAAGAGAATAAGCACAACCCTGTTAGACCACGCAACAGGACGCAGAGGGTATTTTTTTATCCTTAAAATATCAAAAGTGGATTCGAACACAACCTTAATGCTTTTGCGGCATGCGCTTTAAACTTTGCACTTAAATCTTTTAAATAGAGTCCTTAGAGTCAAAGAAGAATATCTGAATTTGTTTTCATGTCAAGAAACATTCACTAATGTACCTGTCATCCTTCTTAATCTTTTCCTCCACGACTTCCAAAGCAGCTGCCAGGGATGCACTGGTCTCCTCCAGTCTGAGTTGCATCATGTCCCCACAAGAAGAACCTCCCGTTTCAGCAATCTTTAATAGCCCCTGGCCTTCCATCTCCACCTTTCCATCTCCTTCTTGTGATTCCCCCTCTACTTGTGTCTGTCTGGCTACACCTACCTTCCTTCTTCTCATTACCACTGGTCCTGCTCCATCCCCTGTCTCAATTAAATGACTCCCCACAGAGGAACCTGAAATTAGGCCTTGTTCACCTTGAAACAATGGATCCAGCTGGATCAGACCTGTCCTTTCCATTTTAGCAATTCCAACTTCATCTACTCTCTCATGCTTCCTCATGTCATCATCCTCTCTCTGCTTCTCTGATTCTCTGAGCCTCTTTTGTACATCTAATCCAGGTACATCTACTTCAAGAGGGCTTGGAATGTCCACTGAGAGACCAGCCATGGAAGACCTTGGGGGCTTCACTGGAGCTGAACCTGAACCTGGTGTGGAGGGTGTTTGTGGAGTTTGGGGTGTCTGGGGTGTCTGTGGACTCTGAGCTGGAGATGTTGCAGGACGTGGGGAAAGCATACTTCCCTCTATTGGTTTTGGGGTGACTGGACTCAGCATCTGTGGAGGATGCTCCAGTTGTTCAATTGAAACGGGACTAAAAGAGGCACTGAATGCACTGACAACATCTGACTGAGGAGAACCAGGAGTTCCAATGGTATGGATTGGCTTGATTTTTACAGGTTTAGGCAGTGTTGGAGGCGGACTTGGCTTGGGAGATACTGGAGGAGGGATTTTCCTAACCTCAACTATAAAGAGACAGAGAAATCATGTAATGTACAACAAACAATTAAGAAAAACAAACATCAACAAAATTAAAAAAGGGGTCTTTTGCTATCTATCAACTGTAATAAAGAAAACAAACAACGACCTGGTTACCTTCAGTTACTGTCTAAAATACCCATAAATTGTATTCATTAATGAATTACTAAACAGGACAATTGTTACCTGGGCTATGTTGACCTTCTGGCCCAGGTAAGGGAACCCTCCTTGTTGGAGTTGGGGGATCGAATTTTCGAAGGGCCATTGCTGGTTTAGGTGAAACTGGGGGTTTTAGTATTTGCCTAGGAAAAGAGCCAAAACCATCATGATGAAGTTCTTCATCCCTACCACCATCTCCAACGCAAGCTTCAGATACAGGCCTTCTTCGAAAGTTCTCTGGTCCATCCCCATCTGTCCCATTACTCTGGGGCTGAGCCAATGCTTTGGGCCTTCTCTTTATCGTACTGGTTTCTGTCAGGTTGAAATGTTCACCATCAGTGTGATGTGGTGGTCGAGGCCTTCTCAATGTCGCTGTTGCATCCATTCGTGACCACTCCTCTTGTGGCAGAGAAGAAACACCCCCTTCTAGATGAGTGATCATGGAGCGTGGACGTGGCTCAGGGGCCTGTTTAAGTAGGTGGGTTTCACAAGGTTCTGCTTTATGATGTGCAGTGTCCTGCCTCATGTCCGCTTCTTGTACATCATCAGACTGCTTTTGAGAATCATAAAATTCGCTGATTGTGCGACGTCGACTATCTGCATCAGAATTGAGAACTTCACGGTTCTGCCTCAAGAGGTTTTGACTAACCTGGGGGACATGTAAAACAGAGTTTAGCTAGTTATCAATACTCAGTATTAATAAGTGTAATTGCATTACATAGAACAGAATTATTTTTCTACCCAGTTACCCATGCATACCCATTTCAGGTACACTTAAATATATTATAAAAATAGTTTGTCAGGAATATTTGCACTAAATCTTGACAGTAGAAAATTTATACATAGATTTTGCATATTAAAACAGTATAATTACCTGCGTGTAACCACTTCCACTTCCTTTACCACTGTTTCCAAGATTGGACATTTCAAGCATGGCAGCAATGTCTCTAACGCTGCCCCCAGATGAAGTTTTTTCCGAGGCAATGCCACAGTCACTCCTTCTGCGCTCCCTATATGTCACGTTGAGTAGCAAATTGTTAGCCCTATTTTCGCTTAATCTTGCATCATCAGCCATAGCCTCATCAGTCAGGTTCCCAGTGGAGATGGAAGAGCATGAGCGTTTTGGTGGAGTTGGAGGACGAGTCCGTCTCCGCGGCCGAGCTGTAGCAAATGACTGACTGCGATTGACACTGTTGATGTCAAGGGTTTCGCCAGAGGTTCTTGTGGAGCTGCTGGAGGTGGTCTTATGTCCACCTAGAGTGGCATATTTAACAGAAGAGTCCGGCATGGGTAAGTCAGCATCTGTAATGATGGACTGTCCACGTCTTGGCTGGGGAGGAGTTTGACCATTGCTCTCTTCTGTTTCTCCTTCAGGGGGTAGACAAAGTACCGGGACAGTGCGTGCATGAGCATGTGAACGGGGAGAGTCGCAAGGCCCTCTGGTCCTGCTCTGTGTTTTTAGGGGAGAGGAAGGCATGTGTGAAGGAGAATTTGAAGATGAAGATGAGGTTCTACCTTTAGTTGGGGTGTGTGGAGGTGTTGGGGTGGGACTATCAATTGAGCTCGGTTTCTTCAGAGGAGGAGGGGCATTAGCTCTTTGTATCCCCCGACCTTGTGTGCTGTGCCGGGGTGAGCTACGCCCCTCCGAACGCCCATCAGGACGCCCCTCTGGACGCCCCTCCGCTCTTTTACGTATTCGAGCAGATGGGACAGAGTTCACATCTGGTTCTGTGCTGGTTTCTAATGGTTGTTTTGCATCTGTGCTTTCTTCTAACTGGCTTTCCTTAGAAAGACTTTCTGCTTGTGGAGATTCACTCAATCTTTTGATGGCAAGCATCAGTTTCTTCTGGTGTCCTAGTTGAAGAGAAAAAGTAGCAGACAGTTAATATTCTTGCCTGTGAGGTTTAAACTGCTAAAAAGAACAGCTATTTTAAGAAAACTACTTACAAATAAAGGATAAACTAAACTATAATGCCTCATTTCCTGTATGGTTGAGTCCAGTGCAGTATGGCACACTTTGATCAGGCTAGTGTCTCCACTGCTAATAGTACCATTTTGGTAGGTGTAGTGGTGTACAGTACAATGTTGCAATCGACATCATTCTCGCTTGAAAAATAAAGCCATATGAATCTCTACCATATTGCATCTTTTGTAAACTTAAGTTCATTATTTCATATATTGATGGGCAGCAAGCCCATGCAAATAGAGAGAAAAAGCAGCACCACTTGTGCTTTCCAAAGGTTTTTAGATGCCCTCGTAAACAACAATAGATGACAAACAGCAGATTCTGTCTTGACATGTGGATGTTTGTCACAAGAAGATGACAAGCTTTGTTTGAGCTCAGGTCATCACTGTATTATTATGGTGTTATTACTCAGCTGTGCTGCTTCTTGTGTTGTTGTTTCAATGGCTTGTCGCACATGCTGGTGACAATTCTCTGTAAACCAATAGCATTCAGGGTGTCTAGCTCCATCCTTTTAATATCATTCTGTTGTGCTAGGCACTCTATGAAAAGGGTGCCAAAAAAGTGGTACCTTTAACAGTGGAAATGGACATAAATCTGTACTGTACTATTACAAACCGTACTACTCAGTGGAAACAGGCCATAAATGAACCAACAGATTTAAAAAATAAATTAAATACCCGATTTCAAAAGTCCAAGGGGGAAATACATAAATAAAAGAAAATTTGTTACATGCCTAGTTTAGTGAAGCCGATCTCCTTTAGGTCCTCCAAAGTAATGTCACTAATGAAGTCCATATTGTCATAGCCGTTTTGAACCAGAGTCTGGTAGTACTGATTCAGACCAATTGCAGACAGCCATTCAGCCAGACTGGACTATAAAGTTACACAGAAATAAAAAATGATCATGGGCCACAGTATAACCTGAGAATATTTAGCTATGGAATGTGAATGTACCATTACGTAAAATGCAATCAAGATTTAAAATTGTACTTAATGATTCTATATTTGAGTTTTTTAATATTTTTTTCTAGAATCCCATTATTCTCTTACAGGCTTCTCTTGAGGTATCCAGTCTGGGATGTTCATTTTGCTGATCTCTGAAAGCATTTTCTTCCTGTGCCCTGGTTTTGTCACCCCAATAGCAGTGAGGTCCTGAGGGTAGTTAAACAAACATGCACACAAACACAATACACACACACACACACACACATACAATTAAATCTAAAACTCACACACAAAGACACAGATGAGTGTTATCTGGGGTTGGTTTTATTTATTTGTTATTTTTATTTACCTCCGGTGTCATTCTGCTAATGGTCTGCAGGTCATAACCAGCAGTCAGAAAGTTTGTTGTATAGAACTGCAACTGTGCACTGGTGAGCCATTCCACAACAGCCTCTGAGCTCTAAAACACACACACACGCACGCACACACACAAACAAATCAATAATTCAGGGTATCTTTGACAGAGTCCTGATACTGTATGTGAAATAAAAGTGTGTCAGGCAGTTCACGCTATAGCCACTGTGCGGCAGCAAAAACATTCCTTCAAATTTATACCTTAGCAAACTGTTCCATAATACTTAGATTTTTATGGTAATATGGTATTACAATCTTATACTATGATGGCACTAGTCATTTTTGTTAAGGGAAGCACTTTATCTAAAAAAGTGCTATACTTTATTTCACATTCCTTGATAGTACACACTTCCTTTCAAAATGATGTTAATTATGATGTTAATTATGAAAATGATGTAGGGTGCATTTAGTTGATTTAAACACACTTGCCTTGCTCTCAGCTGAAGCTTCATCTTTCCTCTGCAGCAAAGGATCAACAAAAGGTTTTTTCCTTTGCTGACGTGGGACAGCAGATACACTCTGAGGT
>CAIGQZ010033037.1:4506238-4516238 GCA_903798205.1 Danio tinwini
GAGAGAGAGAGAGAGAGAGAGACATATACAATATAATCAATAATACAATATATAACATAAACAAATTTTCCAAAAACTCAGAGGGTTTGTTTTTCTTTTTTAACTGACCTCATAATCCTAAACAACCAGTAACACCAATAAATGTTCAAGAGAAAGTAAAATATGGCTAAAAATCTTTATGTTTCTAAAAAACTCAAATAAAAAAGGCATACACATATTGCAGTACCTGAATTAGGATCTGAGACAGACTGAGATTGGTCCATAAGATGTTCTTTTGCTTTGGCTGACTGGGACAGCACTGTGGCCAACAGCTAAAACACACACACACACACACACACACACACAAATGCACACACACACATGATCAATAATGTGAGAAATAGAGACCAAGGCAGACAAAATGGTGCATCACAATCAGCTCCTGACTCCTGATGTCGTGAATCAGTACTACTGTCATGTACAGTACAAGAATTTGGCTGCTCTTAGAGAAATCTGTTTACCCATTTAGATGAAAACATTCTCCTACAGCAGATCTTTGGTTGAACTTTTTGTAGGCTGTAATTTTTTTTGGCAATATTTAGCTTGAATTTAATTGTATTATCTTTCAATTTCTAAAAATGATGTGTATTTGATGTCTAAAACATTATTTTAATAAATATAACAGTTTAATAAATCTGTTTTGTTTAAATGCACCAAAATATATTACCCATATTCACTGAGAAATGGATAAAAATATTCATTTTCAAAATGGGGTGTACTCAATTATGCTGAGCACTGTACATTGGTTGCTTTATTTGCCTGAAATATTCCAGTCATACATCTATTATACTTTTTTACTAGATTATTATGTATCTGTCTAACAATGCTCGTTTAAGCTTTAAGGGATAGTTCACCCAAAAATGAAAATGCTGTCATCATTTACTCACACATGACTTTTGTTTTTTGTTCTTCCTCGTTCTGTTGAACACAAAAGAAGATATGAAGAAAGCTGGAAACTGGTAACCATTTGCATCCATAGTAGGATAAGCAAATAATATGGAGGTTAATGGTTATTGGTTTCTAACATACTTGAACTATCTTTTGTTTTCAACAGAAAAAAAGATGAAGAAATAGTCAAGGGTGAGTAAATGGTGAACTTTTGGCTGCATCACCACCTCGGGTGTGCATTACTGTGCGATATGGAACTGTGGTCAATACCGGCTGTAGCTGTGTTAATGCTCATCAGCCATGGCCAAAGTCAAACATTCAACAGCCTTTATAAATAAGTGAATTAATGTTTTGTTTTGTTTTAAACGTCTATTTCACGTTTGTATGTGTGGTCAGTTTGTTCACATGATTCATGTTTTGCACCTTCATTAAGAGAACAAAGTGAGCACTGGTGCTCTCTGACTTTCATAGGGCATTATGGTACATTTCAGAAATAAAGATACGCAATCTGTCACTGGGGTGGTACCTTTTCGAAAGGTACAAATTTGTACTTAAAAGGTCCATATTAATACCTCAAGGGTACATATTAGTACCTAAAAAGTACAAAAGTGATCCTCTTAAAATTTGTAGGTACTAATATATACTTTTGAGGTACCAATATGGACCCTTCAAGTACAAATGTGTACCTTTTGAAAAGGTACCACACCAGTGGCAGCTTGCATACCTTTATTTCTGAGAGTGTATTTATCAATGTGCAAATGTTTCAGTGCACTTAAAGAATTAAGCATGTGAGAAAATGACTGATTCATTGAACAGAGCCTTGACTAGACTAGACTAGACTAGTATGTATCTTACCTTCACTCCCTCTGCCTGAGCATGTAGACCCGGGACATTGAGGCCATGTGTGTTCACTCCAGGTGAGTGTGTTGGGGTGGTGGGCACGGGTACAGGGGAGTTGGTGAGGTGGGCATTGGCATTACTGCTTTGTCCACTAGCAGATGAGCGTCCGCTTAGACTGCCTGTGCTTCCCATGCTGCCAACACTGCCACCTGCTGAAGGCACAAGGTAACATGCAAGAAATGAAAACCTGTGAGGATGTACATGGTTAAGGAATAGTTTCCTACTAGAATATATGACAAGTAATTATGTGTGTGTGTGTGTGTGTTTTGTTTGATTGTTTGATTGGTCATGCTTTATTTTAATGTACAGACTTTTAGCTCCATAAACTACTAATTAGCTGCCTATTGTTAGTAAGGTTGTAGTTGCACTGTTACAAATTTGTAAATTAGCATTTTTCTGTATTTTTCTGATTCATGTATTAATTTTAAAATTTTCCCTGCTTTTGAATTGCATTATGGGAGCTTGATTTTACTTCCAACAATTTTTAACATTGAAAAGTAAAAAAAAAAGTGACTTTTATTAACATTTTTAATAGTTTGTGATATTTTGTATTTTGTAATAAATTTCCAGCACATTTTCGGTTATTTTACAGACTTGTTTCTTGATATATTATTATTTTAAACTATTAAAATGTTAATAAAAGTCACTTTGTTAAGCTGTAAAGTTGAATTTTCAACATCAAAATTCAACAGAGCCGGGATCAACATCCCATAATGTAATTTACCACTGTAAATAAATCATCACCTTAGAATTATAAGGTTCTCACATTTTTGCCAAAATTAAGTTATTGACATATTCTTATTAAATGACAACTTATTTACATTATGGGATGTTTTTTATAAGTTGTTTACATTTTAATATATTTTATTAAAAAAAAAACAAGTATTACACACATACTGTTTGCTATCAAATGCTAAAATTTTGTAGCTCAATATCTCATAACCATTCAGAACACAGATAGAAACTTATAATTGCAAGGTAATGAAATCGAAACTACTTGTGAATCACAAAATACAGAAACTTCCTTAACAGGTTACTTTTACAGTGTGGGTTTAGGTAGGATTAGAGATGTAAAATAAGATCATACTTTATAAGTGCTAATAAACAGATAATATCTTAATAATAGTTAATAAGCCAGTAGTAGGGTAAATATAATAAATAAATATAATAGTAAATGGTGTGAATTGTTACTTAAACTAAAGTGTTACCATTTGTTTGTTCACTCATTTTCTATTTAGCATGTTGACAATATGAAATCAACATTTAAAAAAGAACAGGTCAGAAATTCAATTTTATTTTCCATAGAAATGTCCAAATCTAAAACCCAAGGTCAGTAATAACATTTCTATTGTTGAAAGAAATTCATATTTTTAATCGTAAGACACAGTAAATAATCTAATAGATTCTTTTGCACTTTATATTCATCAAAATGTACTGTTAAAAACTGTATCCATTAATGCATAGTTTTATATATTTTGTAGAAAACTATCTTGGGTTTTTTCCCTTTATTCAGGCGTTTGACGTTTCATTATGGCGTATTGATCTATTTATAAAGAACTTTTAACCATACAGTAAAAAACTTAAGTGTTTTGACCTTTTTAGTGGTTTGAAACAAGATTTTTGCATGGCAAATTTTTTAAACTGCATTAGAAATTGTGTAATTACCAGCTAAAGGTTTCCTCAGCACCCAGATCTCCTCATTAGCGCTGCTCTGCTGGCCGCTGAGGGTCGGGGATCCATGAGGGCTGGAAACAGATCCTCTAGAGCCTGAAATAAATGATACACATAAACACAAATGTAGTGACGTGAGAATGGAAATAACAGTGCTTCACAAACTCCTCACTGACAACCACATACACACCAAAGGAGCAGATAGTAAAGGGATCATTTAGGGCAGTTCACATGGACTGTAGCATATCTGACCGTAATCTGGAATTCTTGATGATAAATATATATATGGTTATAAAAATAAACTGTATTCAGACCTAATGAAATACAGTAAACTCTGCAGTACTAATTACACTATTTTTCAAATGTTTTTAATTGGTGATATTTTTTATTCTCACAATAGCTGCATTTACTAGATTGAAAATGAGGTAAATACAGAAATAATTTTGCAGTTAACAATATTTTTGGTCACACTTTATTTTGATGGTCCCTTTTTTTTAAATTTAAGTGACATTGCATCTATATGCAAACTAATTCTCATTAGATTTTAAGTAGACTGTTAGGTTGGGGTTAGTGTAAGTTGACGTACTTGCAAAGTTTCTTATAGTCAGTTAAATATCTGTTGAAGGAGCAGTATCAACAGATATTAAACAGACAATACTCAAATGGACCATCAAAATAAAGTGTTACCATATTTTTTTCTGATTTAGCATATAAAATGTCATTTATTCCTGTAAATGCTATTTTCCTCATCTGTCGTAATTCTAATATGCTGTTTGGTGAAAGGAAATGTTTCGTATCAGTGAAGAACTATTACTAATCAGTGTTGAAAACAGTTGTGCTGCTTAATATTTTATGGAAGCATCATACATTTTAGTCAGGATTATTTTATGAATAAAAATGTCAAATTACCAGCATTTGCCTCTTTTTGACCACATAAAAGTCTTAACTGGATTTTTTTTGACAACTGTGAAAGTAATTTAATTCAATTTTACTGAATAAAATACTTAGTTATTTTAAGAAATTATATTAAACCCAAAATTCTGAACAGCACTATGTATTGTATTTATATAACATTTACATAATAATTTTGCACCAAAACTATTTGCACTGTAAAATTTTACGTGGCTCTGAAATCGGTCCCAACATTTCCTGAATATACATATGATGATAATAATAATCATAATAATAATAATAATAATAATAATAATAATAATAATAAAAGAAGAAGAAGAATTTTGCTTATGATGTGCTTATTGTTCAATGTGTTTATTGAACACAACATTCTAAACAGTAGTGGTGGGCAAAGTGAGGCTTCATGAAACACTAAAACATTCGTAGCAAATGTGTCGAAGCTTCGAAACATTTCGAAACCTGTTTCCTGAGACCTAGTGGTCATTTTTATGTATTGCTCTGGAAGCTTCAGCAAAGAAACAGTAAAGCAAATTGAGGTGTTAAACCTCACGTTCTAGAGTTGAGGCTTCAAGTTATTTAGTGAAGTGGTGAGAGATTCAGACTAGCATGCCGAGATATATGCAGTTATAGTTGCTAGTTTTTAAATGCTCTTTTCTTGTAACGTGTTTTGTTTTAACATTGGTCTGACATATGAATGAACACTTTGTGAATAAATATGTATTGTTTTTGTAATAAAAAAGTAACATTAATAAAATTTACAATTTCTAAGTATTTGTACAAGTCGGGATTTGAACTCCGACTATTTGCAGCACAGTTACTCTGTGCACACGCACAGTGCACTAGGCTACACAAGATATTATATATTTTTTGACCTGTCAGTCACACGCAGATTCGCCAGGTCTCGAAATGCTTCTAAAATGATCGATGTTTAGAATCGCTTTAGTCACATGACCTGGTGTTTCAAAGCCATAGATATTTACATTAGATGTTGCCTACACTGTTGTTGTCTATTAGAAGGAATGTGTCAATAGAGCTGCCATTTTAGTACAGGGTAACACTCCTTTGAAATTAATGCAGGACCAGAATTGCAGTGGAGGACTGTAGCTATCCAGAGCCATAGATATACACATATATACATATATCTATGATTGTGAGTTTTCCCTGTGGTCAGTATGCAACCGAGGGAGCAATTCGGTTGTGAATGAATCTCTGTTATGAACGACCCGATCTCTTAGCTGACAATAATACATGTTTCTGGCACCGCAGCTTCTTGTTGTCATATTTCATTTACATTGTTTGCTGATTTTCTTCAACAAAACTAGTATATAACATAAGCCCGGTATTTAGTGCGAGTTGGTTCTACTTTGCCTTATGGTCAGTGCAGTAAGTGACTGTATTATCATCAATACTTTTTTAGCACAAAAGTTCGAAACATACAAAAACTTAAAAAACTAAATCTTATTTATGAAATGTTCTGCCTTTGTGCTTTGTTTTCTTTGTTTGCTCGTTATTACACCCGTACACAGCGTTAAAGTCCAGCATCTTCAGATTGGCACACTGTCTTGACTAGTGCGGTTAAATGACGTTTGCCCTGGGAGCACTGTACAAATGTGGCGGAGCTACTGTTGCATGCTCAGGGTCTGTATGTGATATCTAGTGTATATATCTATGTTTATATGATATATATACATTACCTGGGTGTTTCGAATCACCTTAGTCACGTGACGTGGGTGTTTCAGATCATACTTCGATGCAGTGTTTCGAAACACTTGTGCTTTGGGATCTCGACACTGTGTCGAAACGTCAGTTTCACGTCAGCCATCTCTACTGAACAGTACTATGTATTGTAACTATATAATATATACTTTTCATAATTATGATTATTTTTGCAACAAAAAGAATTGCACTGTAACATATTACTTTACTGAAATCTGTCCCAACATTTTCTGATTATCAAAATATAATAATAATAATAATAATAATAATAATAATAATAATAATTTATGTTTTTAAGGATTTTTGCACTAAACTAAATTTGCTGATTGTTCAAACTGCTTATTTAAAATAAACTAAAACAACAAAAAATATAGAGTTTTTTTGGGTAGATAACATAATTGTTTTATGTTTAATAAACCTGTTTTTGTAAAAAAATAATAAGTTAACTTTATTATATTATGTTGTCCTAACACAAATTGATTGTGTGGAACCCAGTATTTTTCATAGTGTTTATGGTAAAGACACCAGAAGGGTAAATCTGCTTAATCTGTCATAAAAATGTTGACAAATTGAACACAATGGAGAAAAAAAACAATTAAGGTTTCGTAAATTAAATATGATAAGTGTATGATATGATATGCTCATAATGGATAAATGTGTGTGTGTGTTGTTTTTCTGCTCATGTCAGTGTGCGTGTGTTTATACCTGTGTCTTTTTGCGGCTCCTCTGAGCAGGAGCAGGCTGGTTCAAACCCAATTGTGCTGCAGGTGGGCATATTATAGCCAAATGAGGTGAAGAGGGGCTGATGGGTGAGGGGGAGGGCAGGGGGTGGTGGAGGGGTCAGGGGCAGGGAGAAAATGTGGGACGAGTCACCGTTCACCATGATAACTGAACCAATTGCTGGCGGACGGATGTGTATCTTAAGATACTGTTGGGTTGAGGGACCTGGGTACGACAGAACGGCAACACCAAAAAAACACAAACAACAACAAGAACAAGAACAACAGAAAACAGGAAAGGAAACACAAAACAAAACATGTTCAAGCAAAAGTAGCTAACTCTATCGGTGAGCTTAGCTTTATCCTAGAAGTTAACATGCAAGATGAAAAATGAAGTTACATAAACATTAGAAGCACTAAATTAAAAAGAGAGTACTCATGCAAACTATTACAAGAAAACATATAATTACAAATGAATTCCACAGAACAAAAAACTACTTTATAACTATGATCTATGTGCTATGCTATGCTATGCATGCAGACTACATTCATGCATGAGAAAGGGGGGTAATAGGGATTTAAAATGTTAGAGTGTCATCTACTGTATGTACAGCATTTGAAACAAAAAAATCTATAATCGTGCACTACAATATTGAAGTAAAAAAAATTATAATAAATAAATAAATAAATAAATAAATAAATAAATAAATAAATAAATAAATAAATAAATAAATAAATAAATAAATAAATAAAAAGAATAAAGTATTGCCCAGCAGTGGATTTTGTGGACATACAGCCCATAGAGCCCTATCAGAGTCTATGGCACGTACCTGTAAAACTGATTTTAAAGATGAAAATATTGATTACCTTTCAGCAAAATGCTATTTTGAGTCTCAGGCCTAAATGGAAGTTTACGAGAGCATCATAAAGGCTTTTGAAAAAAAAAGACAATGAGCTTACATAGATAGTATGTGGAAAAAAAATTCTGATAAAACTATTTAAAATCCCCTTCCAGGTTCACTGTTTGGTTGTAGGCTGCACAGTTTGGTCCAAATTTATACCACTACTACTACTACTTCTACTACTACTACTACTACAACTATAACTACTACTGCTTCTGCTTATTTGATACACAGCCTCAATGACCATTGACACTAGTTAGGCAATAGTTTGAGAACCATATGGCATAAAATAATAATAATAATTTATTAATAATAATTAAATAAATCCAACCTATATATTCTGACACTGCTGTTGTTGTTTCTTCACTCTTAAAGTCAGCATGAAATATAAGATATGATTATTCCTTTTTTCCCCTATCATGACGTACATCAGATTCAATTGGTTTGCAAATAAAAAACAAATGTAGGGTGGTTAGGAACTGATTGGATTGTTGAAAGATGCTAACAAAATGCAGGAAGATTTACATGCTAGTTTGTGGAGGATTACTGTCCACTGGAATCACCAGTGGCGCCTTCTGGTGCAGAATGTTTCCAGATGTCAGATGATGAAAACTAAGAGCTTAGTTTTATTGATAGAATATCAAATTCAAACCACTGCCTCCTGCGAAAGCAGGGCAAAAACGAGACACACATTGATACACCCGCCCAAATGTCTTAAATGACCTGATATCCCTGCCCTAAATATACCAATAACTCTGCCTTAAATGCACTGATAAACCCTCCTTAAATGCACTGATAGCTTCACCCTAAAGAACTAATAACCCCGCCTTAAATGCACTGATAGCCCTACCCTAAAGGACTGATAACCCCGCCTTAAACACGGTGATAGCCCCGCCCTAAAGGACTGATAACCCCACCTTAAAAGCACTGATAGCCCCACCCTAAAGGACTAATAACCCCACCTTAAATACACAGATAGCCCCGCCCTAAAAGACTGATAACCCTGCCCTAAATGCACTGATAGCCCTGCCCTACAGAACTGTTAGCCCCACCCTAAAGAACTGATAGCCTTGCCCTAAATGCACTGATATCCCTGCCCTAAATGCACTAATAATCCTGCCATAAATGCACTGAAAACCCTGCCCTAAATACACTGATAACTCCACCTTAAATGCACTTTTAGCCCTGCCCTAAAGGACTGATAACTCCTCCTTAAATGCACTGATAGCCTTGTCCTAAAGGACTGATAACTCCTCCTTAAATGCACTGATAGCCCCGTCCTAAATGACTGATAACTCCAACACAAATACACTGATAGCCCCACCCTAAAGGACCGATAACCCTGCCTTACATGCACTGATAGCCCTGCCCTAATCGACTGATAACCCTGCCTTAAATGCACTGATGGCCCCACCCTTTAAATGCACTGATGACCCCGCCCTAAAAGACCAATAACTCCGCCTTAAATGCAATGATAGCCTCACCCTAAATGACTGATTACCCCACCTTAAATGCACTGATAGTCCCACCCTTAAAGACTTATAGCCTTACCCTAAAGGACTGATAACCCTGCCTTAAATGCACTGATAGCCCACCATAAAGGACTGATTACCCCACCTTAAATGCACTGATAGCCCCGCCATAAATGCACTGATAACATCGTCTTAAATGCACTGATATCCCTGCCCTAAATGCACTGATAATCCCACCTTAAATGCACTGATAGCCCCATCCTTCAAGACTTATAGCCTTGCCCTAAAGGTCTGATAACCCCGCCTTAAATGCACTGATAGCCCTGCCCTAACAGACTAATAGCCTTGCCCTAAAGGACTGATAACCCTACCTTAAATGCACTGATAGCCCCGCCCTAAATGACTAATAGTCTTGCCCTAATGGACTGATAACCTGACTTTAAATGCACTGATAGCCCTGCCCTAAAGAACTGATAACCCCGACTTACATGCACTGATAGCTCAGCCCTAAATGACTGATAACTCTGCCTTAAATGCACTGATAGCCCCTTTCTAAAGGACTTATAACTCTGCCTTAAATGCACTGATAGCCCCTCCCTAAAGGACTGATAACCCCGCCTTAAATGCACTGACAGCCCTGCCCTAAAGGAATGATAACCCTGCCTTAAATACACTGACAGCCCCGCCCTAAAAAACTGATAACCCTGCCTTAAATGCACTGACAGCCCCGCCCTAAAGGACTGATAACTATGCCTTAAATGCACTGATAGCCCTACCCTAA
>CAIGQZ010033037.1:4517710-4531075 GCA_903798205.1 Danio tinwini
GTTCTGCCTCTGGACTCTTTTGCTCATTCTGCCTCTGGACTGCTTTACTCATTCTGCCTCTGCACTGTTTTGTTCATTCTGCCTCTGGACTGTTTTGCTTATTCTGCTTCTGGACTGCTTTGCTCATTCTGCCTCTGAACTGTTTTGCTCATTCTGCATTTATACTGTGTTGCTCATTCTGCCTCTGAACTGCTTTGCTCATTCTGCATTTATACTGTGTTGCTCATTCTGCCTGTGGACTGCTTTGCTCGTTCTGCCTCTGGACTGCTTTGTTCATTCTTCCTTTGGACCGCTTTGCTTATTCTGCCTCTAGACTGCTTTGCTCATTCTGCCGCTGGACCACTGCTCATTTTGCCTCTAAACTGCATTGCTCATTCTGCCTATGGATTGCTTGGCCCCATTATTGCTGCTTGCAGCTATATTTAAAATTTAAAAATTTGTTCCGATAATGGTAGTGACATTGATCCCATTTAAGACTTGATTATTTATCTATTGAGTCTGTAAAAAATGAAATTAATAAAATGCTCATCCTTAACTCACACACAACACACAAATACACAAACGCTCATACTGTATGTATGCAGAAATGCATGCACTAAATACAAACTCACCCGATCACACACACATGAAGATTTTCAAACTCACCCGATCACACACACATGAAGTGCCAGCCAGATGAGCTTCAGACTGACTTTGATGCAGAGTGTGTAAAAATGTGCATATGTGTCACATGACATCCTAGGAGGCTCATGTGATGATGCAGTACCACACCTGCCCTTTTGATGACTTCTACCATGTTGGACGGGAAGTAACCCACTCTGTCATTTCCTGTACGGTTGTCATGAATGCAGCCTTTCCATCGTCCATCTGAATGCTGCTCTAAGACCTGAAAATCACACAGAACATTTGCAGAATGCAGCAAAAATAGATTAAAATGCATGCATACATTGTACCATGTGATAAATTGACAATCTTTTTTATTTATATTTACTAATTTAACATTTTATAGAAAGATTCAATTCAATGATAGTTCATTTTTAAGCATTTGCATTCTCTCAACTCATTCATTCATTTTCCTTTAGCTTAGCTATTCATCAGGGGTCACCACAGCGTAAGGATCCGCCAACTTATCCAGCATATGTTTTACGCAACGGATGCCCTTCCAGCTGCAACCCAGTACTGGGAAACATCCATACACTCTGATTCACACACATACACTACGGCCAATTTAGTTTACCTAATTCACCTATAGCAAATATAAATACCCAAAGAAAACCCACACCAACACAGGGAGAACATGCAAACTCGAACCAGCGAGCTTCTTGCTGTGAGGCGACAGTGCTAACCACTGAGCCACCGTGTCACCCTGCATTATAAACTATGCTATTATAATCTATAATTTCTTTTTATACTATTTCATTTATAACAATAATAACAATTAAATAAAACCAAGCAATTGTTTTATTCTAAAAAAAATAACACTTTAAACACTTTTTAAGATTTTATTTATTAATAGTTTGCCAAGTTTGTACATTAATATTATGAAGTAGTTCTGAAATACTATCAAAATTTTCTAATTGAACATATATTAAAATAAAATTTGTTTCTGTTATGACAAAGCCTTTATTCCAGTCCTCACTGTCACATGATTTTTCAAAAACATATTTGATTGGTCATTGCATTCATAAGCAAAACAGAAAGATTTGATTGGTTAGAAGACTATAAGTGCTGCAAAAATAAATACACAAATAAATAAACTCAACTATATCTCTCATTTATTTGTACGTTTACATACTTTTAACTGATGTATTAGTTTAGTTTCATTGTACAGGTGCATTTTTGCCCCTACATGTGTATATTTTGTTCATTTTGGTGCCATTTTGGCCACAAGTATTTGTTAGTTTCTAAACATGCTGCAAAACATCTCTATATTTAAAGGGATAGTTCACTCAAAAATGAAAATTGTTTGCTCATCCTTCACTTGTTCCAAACTTTTCCTAGTTTCTTTCTTATGTTGAACACAAAAGAAGTTATGTAGAAAAATATTGGAAAAATTTAAAGGTGCAGTATGTAAGTTTGACACCCAGTGGTTGAAATAAGTATTGGATCAATACAAATGCAAGCGCAGGTTGCCAGATTGAGCACAGGAGCGAGTAATTTAAACTGTGTTCAAAATAAAAGCAACAGCACCCGAAAGAAGGAATATTTTCCATATTAAAAGGAGTTTTTTACTGTGGCCGCGAGAGCTTAATGTGCTGCAATTTAAGAAAGCATATGCAATTACAAAAAACACCAGCAAATTAAGAAACTATCTTCATCAATTTGACAGCATATGTGTTGCAAATTGGTCACAACACAAACAACTGAAGAAACACGCTGCAAATCGGTCACAACACTTGCTGGTCAAAACATGACGGACGATGCTGAGATATGGATGTGTTATTATTGCTCAGTAAAGTGATTGGTGGTCTTTGAAAGGGGAGTTGTTTTTTGTTTATTTTAATATCCTGATTACACGATATAATAAACCATAACAACACATATCTATGATAATAACACAAACATATTGTAGTATTTTTATGCTTCAGAAGAGTTCAAAACTTACATACAGCACCTTTAACTATTGACTTCTATAGTATTTGCTTTTTCTACTATGGAAGTCAGTGGCTACCAGTTTCCAACATTCTTCAAAATATCTTCTTTTGAGTTCAACAGAAAAAAGTACTTATAAAAGTTTGGAATTACTTGAGCTGTAATTTTGGGTGAACTATCCCTTTAAGACTTAGTTAAGCTTCAAAAAATCTAATTATTACTCTAAACGAATAGCTCCTTTACCGTAATGATGTCGCCTGCTTTAATATTGAGGCTTGTAAGGTCATAGTTGTTGCAGTAATCCTTCAGAGCCCTCACTTGCATGGCAGCCGATGCGTCTGTATGCAGGAACACACGGAGAAAACAATGAGTTCAGAAAGCCTCGGACATTTTTTGTGAATCTGTGTTTGTATAAACATCTTCTACTGTACCTCTCAGCATCTGTTTGATTTCCTTGCTAGCTTGAGTAGTGGTGAACTGGTTAACAATATCCAGGGCTGTCTGACAATATGTGTTCCTCACTCCGGCACTGATACCACTCTGAGGAGAGAAGCCACAGTACACATTCAGATCATAGTGGTTGCTCTGTCTGAATGAACATCATATAAAGTGAATTCATTCACAGATATTTATAAAGCTTGCTTCTGGTAGATTATACAGAGTACCCACAGTAAAAACGAATATTTTTAAGAAATGTTTTATACCGTCTGCTATTACTATATTGAACAAATGACAATGAAGTAGTTCATATGTTATTCTGTCACACTGTGAGTCTGTTTTTAGAGCTAGGGTTGTGTGTTGTAATCAAGCGGCAACCTTCCGCTCTCCCTCGGGAAGCCCATACGGAAGTAACTGAAACTGCAATTCATCGAAATTCCGCTAGTCCTGGCTCCATAATAGAGCAAATTTCTATTGAGCCCACTGTTAAAATGGCCAACTTTACAGCAGAAAAAAAGGTGTTTACAGCCTGGTAAAAAGAACGGTTTTGGTTTATATAGCTAATATTACCCTTCATGACAACTGTGAGGGGGGTGATTTTTTTTTTATTCATCCATTTCCTTTATATTAGGTTATATTATTTTTGCATAATTAAGGGCGTGAGTGACACTTGAGTGACAGCTAGCTCTCGCTGGTTGCCGTCAGGTCACCTCAGCTGATAAGCCGCTGATCTCTGCATATTCATCGTATTTTGTGTCGGTTTATGTGGCTTTACACAGTCAGTTGCCTTTTGGAATTATTTCTTGCAATTATCAGATGATATGGCATGCTGTGCTCACAAACCATTCACATGGCCTCCGTTTTCCAGGTGAGTGAAATGATATACTTATACCATCTGTATTTGTTTTATTTAAGATCATTTATCATGTTTAATGTTCTTTAGACCTGTAATGCACTCCAGAATCTGACAGAATTTGTTAGCTGTAGGCTCTAGAACAGTCATCTGAAGCGTTGTCATAGAGTATTCTGCCTGGATTTCATCAATAGCCCTGCATTTACTAACACAGACTATATCTGAAGTTTTTGGAAGTAATTTGCACTTTTTTTGTTGAAAAACGTCATAAGAACCATGCTTATAGTGGCTCAATGTGTAATACATTGAGCCACTAAGCATTGTGCTTATGACACAGTGTTTTTAAAAGTCTAAACACTTTATTGATATAGTATACAACCAAGCACATGTGGTCAGAACACAAACGAGTCGCAGGTAATGAAGTATTAAATGCTTCTCATGCGTCTGTAGCTCCGCTCACGCTCCGCCTCTTTGCCCTTGTATGGTATGCCTCGGTTGGTGTGATGACACGGTAACAAAATGGCAACGGTTGGCCACGCCTACTGGTAGCTTCATTTGTGTCCTTCATAAACCTATGGGTGACATCACGGATACTACGTCCATATCTTTTACAGTCTATGGTTGTAATATGGTTGTTTGTGCTTTGTGTTCATGGTTTTTATTTGTGATGCAGTTTAGTAACATTTTGTGAGGCCAAAGACAAATTTCCACGTGTGAACAATAAAGACTTCTAATCTATGCACATATATTTGTAGAGTTACTGTACAAATATAAACACCAGCAAACTCAAGAACACAAAAGGTTAAAGCTTTGCCTAAATAAAGTGCACTTGACTACAATATAATATCCTTTTTTGTTTAGAATCATTGAGATATTATTGTAGTTTGCATTAATAGTTTGAACAGGATTTTATATTCTATAATTATTAAGAATTCAGGTTCATATTAGATGCCTGAACTGTACACTGTAAAATATTTAGTTGAATCAAATTTACTTTTTTAGTCATCTAAAATTATATCAATCAAACTGACTAAAATATTAAGTTAAACTTTGCATAACTTGTAGTTGAATGTAGTTGTAAAATGTAGTTGAAACCTGATAACTTATTTTAAATAAGTTAAAGTAACCTAAAAACATTTGTAGTCATGACTGTTTTTAGTCATATCAATTTTAGTGTATACTATTGATCATAAATGTTGACAGAGAAATGTAAAAATCACTTATTTCATGCAAAATTTAATTTGAGTGACATTCTTACAATACTCTACTTCAAATAAATGCTACTTTTAAACTTTTTAAGCCCCCAAAACTAATAAAAATGCATAAACATTTAAGCTGCTTTAAAAAAGGGGAAACAAACCCAGTAATAATTAGATGAGATAAAGACTGAAGTAATAATGCCTAAAAGTCAGCTTTGCTATTACAGAATAGAAGATTTGAAACTCGAAAAAGTGTTTTTAAAATTGCAGTAATATTTGACAGTATTGCTGTTTTTAATTTGTCAATACGCAATAAACAAAGAATAGATGTATGCCTTTGGCAGTCATGAAAAAGTATTATTTCCCACACCACACACAATGAAATGCACCTTTTTTCATGTTCTTTATGCATTCTGATGAATTACTCACATCCAGCAGCAGTCGAACAGCCTCAGTTTTCCCACAGAGAGCAGCTTCATGCAGCGCTGTGCCTGATTTCGTCTGTCGGTTTATATCTATACCGGCCTGGATCAGTAACCTGAACAAACACACACAATAAAAGCTAGTATGTTTTTCAGTTTAAACCCAATAAATATTTCTCTTTCACAACATGTCAAAAAGCACAAACACAGCCACAGGTTTTTGCAGTTTTTGGTAGAGCTTTTAAAGCTTTTAAAAAAGATAGACTTCTCCAGTCTTCTACTAACCACTTCTTTCTAGGGAACAATTAGAAAACAAATATTATGTCCAAACTTTAGTTCTGTTTCAAATATTTCCCTAGTGCTGTTTAACTGATCAAGGACATTTTCACACTGTTGCCTTTATTTTTTTTTCTTTAGGGAAAAGCTTTATGTCTGTTAGTTTGGTATGAATAAAATTAGTTTTTTAATGTTTTAAACACTTTATTTAACGTCAATATTAATAGCCTGCTTAAGACATTATTTTATTTGATTGGCTACAAAACAAACCACTGTAGTCAAATGACTTGTCTAATTAACCCTAAGCCTTTAAATTGCACTTAAAGCTGGATAATAGTATCTTACAAAATAACTGAAGTATTATGTACTGTCATTATGGCAAAAAGAAAAAGTCATTAATTATTATAAAAGTGCTATTAAAACTTTTTCTGTTTAAAAAGGTGTTGAAAAAAATTGTTGCTCAAAAGTTGGTAATTTTTAAAATATAATCGTCATAAGCAGGGCTTGCAGATTGCTGGTAAACACGCACCTTCACCCAGACTACAATTCTGTCACGTTAACGAACTACAACTCCCAGCGTGCACCCTGCACACACCTGTCCCAGTTTCCCACTGATTACACACAGCCGGAAGACCATTATGAACTGATTTCATGGACTATAAAGACAGCATACATACACACACACGCACGCACACACCATTGCTGAGTCTTGTTATACTGTTTTGTGAACATTACGACGTGCTTGCCTTGCCTATGTTTACGTAGTTGTACCGACCATTCGCCTGTTTACCGACCACGCTTTGGATTACTCTGCATACACCTGTTTGTTCCTGTTTTGACCCTTGCTTGCTAGACAATTCTCTTAATAAAACTGCAGTTGGATGCTAAACTCCGTTGTCCAGCGTCCTCACATATAAATTATCAATATTTCACAAGAGTTCTAATAATTTTTACTGTGTGTACTACATATATTTCAAAATATAGCAACAAATAGTATGTTTACATATACTGTATGTTTTCAACAATTAGAATTACAAATATATACATATATGTTTAAATATATTAACTGTAGTTACTGTATGTTCATTAAAGGCTTTTCAAATCAATCTAAAAAAAAAAAAAATAAAAAGTCAAATTACTGATGATTACAGTCATTTACACAGATCATGATATGAATATTTGTCTGGCTGGATGAACAAATCCATTCCCGTACAGTATGTGCTGAAATCTACATTGCATTTAAAACTAAAGCAGCTGAACTGCAGCCAAGGGAAGCAGTCGATAAGTCCAGATTTGAGAGCTGTTTGGAAGAAACAGTGCAGTGATTTAGCTAAAAAAAAATATATATATATTCCTTAAAATGCCTAATAAAGGTTATTTACAGGTCAGATTGTGTTCATTTGCTTGATGAGAAGTACTGATTTTAAAATTAAGCATCTAAAGAGTGTCCTTCACACCCGTCTAACCAAACACACATTCATACAAGCAACCTAAAGTGTGTGATGAGAGATGAAATCACTAATTAACGTTGTGCGTCAGCAGGCAGTGACGGCACTGTCCATCAAAGGAAAAACGAGGACACGCTGTTTAAATGTGTGCGTGTGTATGTGTGTGTCTATGTGTGTGTGTGAATGTAATGAATGAAGCCTCCAGGGACTGATCGGACAGTGTCTTTCGTTTCTCCCATCATCCTCGATCTCTTTGCTCCTGACCTGTCTTGGCACATCAGTCATGCAACAGAGACAGTTTTGTGTCAGTGAGCTAAATGCTGTGTCAGGCTTTCACGCCATCAATGTCTGTCCCCTTACACCAAATTGATGACTGCTCAATCAGAGCAATAATAAAACTGGTGAAACGTCTTGTAAATAACTTTAGTTATAACAGTTCGACTATGCAGCAACTACTATTACAGTGTAATGTATTTTTTAAATTAAGTCTCTTATTGTCAAAAAAGGCTACATTTGATTTAGAATACAGTAAAACGCTACTGCAAACTTAAAATATAATAAATATTTAAAATATTTGCTCTCTATATTGGTGTTATAGCCAATTCAAATGTTATCAGTCGATTGAATGGGCTATATCAGTGGTTATCAGCTGATAGATATGGGCCAGTAGGGGCCTTCTGCACCTATACTGTAGGTAGGCTCAGAGGCCTGTCATCATCCATTCTCATGGTTAATCAAGTATAGATCACATACGGCAGCGGCCAAATTATTTATATTATTTATTAAATTTCCCATTAATTGTATTTTATAAACATCTACCTCAACCCCAAACCCAATTATCACAGTAATGCAAAAACAGATCTGGATATGGAGTCTTCTCTATTAGTATAACTGATGAACCTTGTGGTTGGATGATAACAGCCTTCTAAGCCTGTTAGTAGGTGCAGAAGGCCCCTAATTGCCCATATCTATCAACTGATAATCACTGATAACAACCATTCAATTGAGTTATAACATTCAAAATGAGTGGGTGTTATTTCCGCAGATATATATTTTTTGTTTTATTTTTGTTTATGCAACTCTTTGAATTATACTGTCACTTTTGAACAAATTGATGTATAATCATATTCATTTCATTTCAAAATGTTACTGGGCTTAAATATTCCAAGGGGACCTATTATACCCCTTTTTACAAGATGTAAAATAAGTCTCTGATGTATCTTTTCTGATGTAAAGTCATATGCTAATGAGGGAGAGATCGTCCCTAATGGGCAGGGCTTTCCCCCTCTGATGACACGTACAAAGGGAAGAATGTCAATCAAAGTGTTTCTGCAGACTGTTTTAATCAAGTGTGATTATCAAACATTAAATTAATACATTTTTACTATTATAAGCTGGCTATATTCACAGACTGCTGCCACACAGTTGTGTTTAAACCCCATATAAAAGGGATTTTTACATAACAGTTCCCCTTTAAACAGTCCTATTTTATTCATATTAATATGAGTTTCAGGATGACCATTTGTTATGATTATCACAACGTCAAAATGGTGGGGTGTGTTCAACAGAACTTCATTTACAGTAGTTTGGTTTAAAAATGTTCTGGCTCATTGTTATTTATAGTGTTACATATAGAATTTCGTGTGCAATTTACATCATAAAAGTTGATTTACAGTAAATCCACAATATTTAAAAACAGGATAATTATGTTTTAATCAACTCAGCAAATTGTTCTGCTTAAACACTTAAACAAATGCATTTGGTTGTTCAGTGTAATTGTGATGTCCATGTCAAATAAATAAAATAAATTGTTAAAAAAATCACTGATAAAATCGCTTCCTGAAATGAAACGATCAAGAACAAAGCCATCATAACAGCAATCTGAAATCTGTTGAGCACCTACTTGATGATCTCAATATGTCCGTTCTTAGCAGCCAAATGAAGTGGGCTTATGCCATTGGGGTCGGACGGCTTTGGCTCTAACATAGCAGCACACATGTTACTGTTCAGGAGCAACTGGACCACCTGTAGAACACACAGAAACACACATGCAAATATTCAAACACACCTCACACACATTTAATTTCTGCTATTTGAATCGATTATAATCCAAATTCAAATCAGCTCTGAAAATACAATAGTACCAAATACCAGCCACTAGGGGTGTGACGAGACACCTACTCCATGAGACGAGACGATTCACGAGATTGGGTTCACGAGAACAAGACGAGACGAGATTTTTACACTATTTTAAAGAAATCTTTTAATGTTTTTTAATTAACTTGTAATGAATTTACTTCCATTTTTTATGTATACAATTTGCATAATTATTCCCATAATTTTATGTATGCAATAGTTTTATATTAGTTTAAATTGAATTGTATGCAATGAACATGCAAACACTGCAAAATAATTGTTAATATTTACAGTCATTAGAAAATAGCAAACTCTACTGACATGTTTTTCTCCTATAGCATTTAAGAGTATTTACATTGCAGACCTTGATGGTCAATTCAGATTTTCTGACAGTGTCCGATTTTTTTTTAATGACCTGCAAACATTTTTTATCTTTTAAATGTAACTGGTACACGATTGACTGCAATTACACAGCACACGGCAAAAGGCGCAATGACCAGAAAATAAAAGCGAGCGCTGACTAACAGCTGATAATAAAGTGCTCTTTTTTTCTCCATTCCTGTATTTATTCAGTTCGCATGGTTTCTTTTTTTATTTTTTTTCTTCCTGACAAGTTGTTTTGCTGTAGTTTATGACAAAAAACATTCTCATTTGGCCATTTTATTTTAATCTAGGCCTTTTATAAACCAGTAGGCATCTTGATGTAATGTCCATGGCGTGATTTCTGCACGTGATGTATGCAACAGTATTATTTTATGTTGGTTACGTGGCGGATGGTGTGCTCTCTTTCTCTCTCCTGAACATGCATACTTGTGCTACATCACACATATAAAAGCTTTTTTAGTCCCTGTGTGGAATTTAGTAACTTGAACTAGGAAACGAAAACGTCTGCTTTTTACATACAGCATAAACGTGTTTGGTAATGATGAAGGTGGGTATGTT
The DNA here is from genome assembly GCA_903798205.1 of Danio tinwini. Lineage (NCBI taxonomy): Eukaryota > Metazoa > Chordata > Actinopteri > Cypriniformes > Danionidae > Danio > Danio tinwini. The sequence continues at coordinate 4,528,017 of CAIGQZ010033037.1, forward strand.
GAGTCTCCAGCCGTTTACTATGTGTGTGCGCGCTTAGAGATGTGTGTAGGTGCAGAGAATATTGTGTCAAACAGCTGTGTGGACTGTCCTATCGCTAAATGCGGCTAAAAGTCCTACACAATGGTAGCCTAATAGTTTGGTGTTTACATATATGTACTGCACTTCAATAACGCGACTTTCAGCACATCTAAAGTGTAATTCCATCGAGTAATAATGTCCATGGTTAATTTGAGTGGCTATAGTTGCAGCCTCAGCTTGGACATGAATAACGCAGTAGCCTTTGGCCGGTGAGAAAAAAAAGTGGTTACGTCACACCCGCCCGCCCAACCGAGTGACATGTGCAACACAGAGGCCAGCCATACCATGTGTGTGCAAAGCATTAGATTTGTGGTTTAAATTCAATCCTGCTTCCAATCTTCAATGCTAATTTTACCCTCACACTCCATCATGATAACATCTACTCACGAGACAACTTTTCACCTCGACTAGAAATCTTATCGTGATTTAATCTCGAGAGAACTCGTCCAAAGAGATCTTGTCACACTCCTACCAACCACCTTAAGTTTATATTCATATACATATCATTTACATAGAACTTTAGTTAACATGATGGAAGCCTATACTGTAACCAAAGTAAATGCAGAAGTTTTCCAAATAAACAAGGCAGAATAAGTGTAAAATCTTGCCATCACAGTTCTGACAGGGATGCATAAAATCAATCCTTAAGTCAATTTGAAAACCAAATTGTTATTTGTGTTTATTTTGCTAGCACACATTGTTATTCATTTGTTAAACTATTAATAAGTGCAAGTTAAAAATTGTTTTGGTAATCAAATTCTGATTATTTGCTTCTGTGTAACCGTTTGTTTGCTATGAGGGAATGATGTGGCCCTATTCAATATTCCATTTCAGTTGGAAGTACATCAAAAAACTAAAATAAGCGTCTTAGTAACTTCTGGTTTAATTTGACTTTAACATACAAAAAAAAATGAAGCTTTGCATCACATCCCTCAAAATTCAACAATTAAGTAAAGCAAAAATGTATATCTAATAATAATGATGATACAAATACTTTCACAAAACATTGTAGATTGCAAACTTCTTTATGAAATAGCATGCAGTAAACCCCCATATAGGGATGGGTGATATCAGTTGCAATATACTGATTGCAATGTCTGAAATAGAAATGGCATTACAGTGTGTGATCACAACACTCTTTCAGAGGTCTTGAACTCTGCTCCCTCCTGCGGACTCACTGTCCTGTAGTTTATTTCCAACCTGCTTTGGTATTTTATATGATTTTGGGAAAACTTGATTAGCTCCTTCAGTGTGTTTAGAATAGGCATCCAGGAGCAGGGTTGAAAACCTCTGCTGTATTTTTTTGTTAAACAAAATTAAATATAAAAAATTAACTGTATTCTTTTTTTTTAATAGATACATATAAATTATCGTCATTAATATCATTATTGCAATTAGAGCTGCAGGATATTGGAAAAATCTGATATTGCAATATTATATTTTTCTGCAATAAATATTGCAATATGAATACAGTTTCACAAGATGGTTTGAATAGCTTTATTTGACATTTTTTCTGGGGAGTCGCACACCAGAAGCACCGCTCGGCAATGCACCGCATCATGCCACGCAGCGCCCTGCATTTTAGAATTCTAGACATGGGTTTCTATTAGAGTACACACACCGGTGCCGCAGGTTGGCGGCTGTTCGTAGTGCCCAGTCACGACTTAGGACACTTCATATTTCTGCCGGTGTCTAAATAGTTTAATTTTAAATAACATGTGAATGTGCGTGTCTGTCCTGCGATACTTTCAACTGTTATGTGTGCACCATGTCACGGCGCCAAGCCGCAAATCCCATGTGTGACTTGCTGAACAGTATTCAGGAGAAGAAATTTAATAATTACAATGCAAAAATTACTTATTTTATGTTGTCTCGATTCTAGTAAAAAATATAGTTTTGTTTTCACCTTAAGTTTTTCTTAAAACAGGTTAAATTATCTGCCAATGGGGAAAGTAAAATAATCTTGTTTTCACTTTAAAATGTAGATATTTGACCTAGAAACAAGACAAAAACTGTAAGAAAAACGTTTTTTTCCAAATAAAGAATGAAATACAATTAATTGTTGTTACACCTCCAAACACCTTAATGTTATGTGCCCAAATGTTTTAAACTTTCTTAAAATGCTCAGTCAAAAAATTGCAAATGATAAACTTTCACTCTGTAGCTTCTGGTCAACTATAATTCTGACTCAGTATTGGATATCTTGTGATGTGACTATTGCAGATGTGGACATTGCGTTATTGATGCTGAAACGATATATTGTGCAGCCCTAATCGCAATAATAGCAGAAAATATTGTGATGTAGTTTTAAGTCCATATCGCCCCTCTATACGCCCTGATAATTCAAACTGAAAAAAAGTATTGTGACATATCACACCTGTCCCTGTTCCGGCTTTAAACTCAAACAGCAAAAGGTATTTGATCACTGTTGTTTAGCCAGAAGACTTTGAGGCGTTTGCTGCTGTCAGTCACTCTGAGCGTTACGGTAAGCTGACATCAGCTTTGCTGACATGTTTGTGGAGCGAGATATTTTGGAGAAAGGGAGTGATCTACTTCAATATCTGAGTCTGTCAGAAAGTCAGTGAAACTGAACATCGCTTACTGCAACTTTAGAATACATAATGCAAATTTGCTTTTATAAAGGGGTCTGATCATGCTTTAAAAAAGTCTAAGGTGTCACCAGAATGCTTTTGTAAAGTTTCAGCTGAGTAAAGTATAATAGAGTAAAGTATTTCAGCTTGATTTATAGTATAACTTTTTGAGTGGAAGCCAAAGCACACTGCATTAACATTGTATCACAACAAAAGCAAAATATAACATTCTTTTTAGCAATATCATATGACCCCTTTAAATTAACTAATATTTCAGAGTTAATTATTTATTTTTATTATAATAATATCAAATATTTATATTAAAATAATAAAAAATATAAGAATATTTTATATATATATATATATATATATATATGGTGAAACGGCGTT
>CAIGQZ010033037.1:4553366-4566623 GCA_903798205.1 Danio tinwini
CTCCCTCCCCCTTCTAACCCAGAGCTATAATTATAGATATTTAATGATTATCATTTTAAAATGACCTGAAAGCATGTACGCTATAAGCGGGTAGAATTGAGAGACACGTGCAGAAACATACAACACACTGCCACATTTACCACTTTACTCCCTTTGAATTCTCAGAGTTATATTTGGTTCTTTGTGTCACAGTAAATGTACCACCGTCTCTTCAATACACCACCAAAAAAAAAAAACTAGTGTGCACTGCATATTTACTACACATAAGCACACACACACACACACACACACACACACACACACACACACACACACACACACACACACACACAGAAACGCTCAGCATCATCTAACTGTGTGCAGTTTAAAGCAGCCGTGGCCTAAAGCTGGAGCAAGATGACTGTGAAAGGAAAATGTGTGTGAGAGAGAGAAAGAGAGAGAGAGAGAGAGAGAGAGAGAGAGAGAGAGAGAGAGAGAGAGAGACAACAATTTTCTTCCACTAGTTTGGCCTCACATGCTGTACACGTGACTGTCAGATTCACACCAGAATCTAAAAATATATGGAGAGGAAACCCGTAGAATAGACAAATCACAAATGAGACGCCTTTAATATCTCTAATGTTTCTCCAAGACAACAATGGGATTACATGGAGACTTGCAAGAAAGCAATAAAATGTATAGTTGAAGTCAGCATTATTAGCCTTCCTGAATTATTAGCTTCCTTGCAGTGGTGGAAAGAGTACTGAAAAATCATACTTAAGTTACAGTACCATTACTTGCCCAAAAATGTAGTATGAGTATGAGTAAAAAGTAGACATTTTAAAAGTACTCAAGAGTAGTGAGTATTACGCTGTAAAAAGCTGACGCATTTATATGTAATTTGTGGATGTGTGTAAACGTAACATTCTGTAGTGCATTTAGTTATTGTCCAGCAGGCAAACAATATCATAAGACGCTAATATTAAGTTAGATTTAGGTTGTGATGTCTAAGTGTCTAAGGATTTAGGTTGTATTGGAAAATTACCAAAATTCAACGTTAAGCCAACATCTTAAACCAACTCAAATACTGACATTTCAAGAGTTCACACTTAGCTGATGATTGATTATAAAGCAAGTTTGGCATGCTGTCCCGGGAGAGAGCCCTGAGCTCAAAAGGTCCTTGAGCCCTGGGCTCCCTCCCGTTTGCAGGGCGAGAGGGGAGCTTCGAGCTCAGGTAGATCTCGAGAACTCTCTCTTTTTGATTAGAGCTGATGACAAAAAATGATTGCTATGAAGAGATATGCTGCTGGATGAGAGTTTGACTGTAGTGCAAAAGTTTGACTATAGTGCATGTTTTTGGAATGTGGGAGGAAACCGGAGAACTCAGGGGAAACCCATGCAAGCACGGAAAGAACATGCTAAATTCACACAGAAACGACAGCCGGCCTGTTAAAGGACTAGAACCTGTGACATTCTTACTGTGAGGCAACAGTGTTAATCACTGGGCCACCGTGCCGCTCTATGAAGGGAAAGGTGGAGGAATAGGGATGGAAGGGGGGATTCTTCAAATCGAAGATGAGTGTAGTGAGAAACCCTGGCTCTTTAGAGTGGGTTAGGAATCATCTGATTGGTGGATCATACGTAGTTAATGCAGGACCAGCCGTGTTCAATCATAATCACGTGAACCTCTTGAAATAAGTTTATAAACAAACTTCACTTATTTGTCAGGTAAGGCAACCAAAATCCAACTTCTAATTAGAGCTGCACGACTAATCGAAAAAAAGATTACGATCTCAATTCCACCTTATACACGATCTTAATTCAGCTATTCTACGATTCAGCAAATTATAATTTCAAGGTCAGAAGAGAAGTGTAAAGATGGTCGCACTGTCTTCACAGCAACATAGACAGCAACCATGTTGCTCAGTAACATAGACACCTTCAAATTGCATTAAAATAGTCACATACTGTATTTATAAGGTATAACTAGCCCCAAAATGTCATTTCTGTCTTAATGTAATGATGTAGTCGCGGCTACAAAATCACACATCACTTGTCGCACTGTTTGTTTACTACCGAGAGGATGCGCGTGCACGCTAATGTCTACTTGAACCTGCATAGGCTGTGAATAACAGCTAATAAAGTTGTAAATAACGTTCAGTTTGTTGCACAGTGATCGTTTGGAAGCTGCGCAGGAAGTGTGATAAGTGAAAGTGAAACCGGCATGCACATCATTTAAATGATCATATCGCATTTTAGAGTTATGATTAGGACAAGCATTTGTCAAGCATGTTATTTTTTCTTTCATAGCGAGCTCAAAGTGCTGTGCATGAAAATAAATGTTTAACAGTGTCAGTATAACAACTCTAGCCTATGTAATTTTGAATATTATCAGGGCTTGACATTAAATTTTTTGATCACCAGCCACTGTGGCTAGTAGTTTTCCAACATTACTAGCCACTCGCCATTTTCACTAGCCACAATTTTGTTGTTGGGAAAATATATTTTATATGCATAAATTTGACTTTGGCATGCTAAAATTACTTGATTTTAGACATTGTGTTATATCCGCATGCCTCCTTGTTCATTTACCTTTTTTCTTAATGTGCATGAGCAAATGGGTTGAGCTTTCATAGTGTCGCATTGCAATTCGTTTTTATTTTACAAGACTTTTCAGGGCTCAACACTAAAGATTTACCAAATTTACCAAAAAAAGGATTTTGCTGTGTATGCAATCACTTTACTGTGAATTAAAAACCAGGACATATCTATAGTCTGTTCAAATCAACCACTCCAAGTCTACACAAAATGTAGCATTTTAACCAGCAATAGACCTACACATAAGCCTAATATTATTATTGTTGTTTTACCATATGTTTGAGAATAAAAATAATAATAGCCTACTCATATTAACCTTTATTTTACATCTATAGAATCATGAGAAAATCATGATCTTCCTTTTAAGCAAAAAAATCATCATTCTTATTTTAGCCAGAATCGTGCAGCTCTACTTCTGACTTCTCATAGTGGTAACGTCCACACAACGTCAAGCTTTAACATCATTAGACGTTGATAATTGGTGATACCATGACGTTGGGGTACAACGTCAATCTGACGTCATGTTGACATCTTGTGCCTGCTGGGTGTTTAAGGCCATTTCGGTCATCATACAGTAAACATATGTCATCCTCTCATCAGTGACATGCATCAAAACAGTCTCTGGGTCAATGCATGTAAAGATTTTGGACATCTTTTTGGACACTTGTAATGCTTCCAAACCATTGCTGCAATTATACTGTAAATCAGCCACGTCTTGAGGTACATTATGATGCAATTTATCTTCTACGTGTGATTTGATTGGACAAGAATCACAAGACTACTCAGTCAATCCCCATAGACAAGAAAAAATTAAGTGTAATGACAGCAGGTTGAAGCAAAGTAGAGGAGTAAAAATACAGCATTAAAAACGTACTCAAAGGAAAGTAAAAGTTCACATTTTTAAACTACTTAGTAAGTAGTAACAAAGTAAGTAATGTATTTGTGTTATGACAACATGAATGAATTATGTGGAACCCTGCATTTGTAATTATGATATGTTTAATCACTAGTAGTTTTCTATTTCTCATTTTCTTTTAACTGATAATGCTTCATGCAATTCTTCACTTTATCAAAGCTGCCTTTTTGTCAATTTTCACACATTTTTGGTTGAAATCTAAATTTTTAATGTTGTGATTCCCCTTGGAGCTGATTGGTTTGATTACTGCACTTAAATAAGAAAGAAATCCACCATTAAACATAAAAAAAATTCTGATTGGCAAGAGTTTTCATCTTGCAAAGTAGTCCTGAAGTATAGATAGCAATATTACTTATATTGCACCATGCTGCATTCATCCATTCATTCATTCATTCATTCATTTTCCTTTAGTTTAGTCTTTATTTCAGAGGCTGCCACAGTGAAATGAACCGCCAATCATTCCGGTATATGTTTTACACAGCAGATGCCTTTCCACCTGCAACCCTGTTCTGGAAAACACCCATACACTCATTCTAACACACGCACACACTTACATACTGTGGCCGATTTAGTTCATTCAATTCACTTATATTGCATGTCTTTGGACTGTGGGGGAAACCAGAGCACCTGGAGGAAACCCGCACGAATACGTCTTTTTGCTGTAAGACAAGAGTGCTAACCACAAAATAAGGACAGAAGTTATTGAATATTACTAACACATCCAACTTAATGTGAAAATACAGCTTCAGATCTTTAGTTTCAGTGGTGTAATGTTTCTCTGCCGTTTTTTCGTCACCTCAGGGATTAGCCAACCCCACCCATCAAATACACACACCGACACACAGCCTTAAGAGGATAAAATCGGATGTGCAATATGTCGATGCCCCGACACACAGCTCTAGACTGAGCCAATACAGATGCTTAGCATTGCCATGGAAACCCCATTGACGAGTTTTATGATAGTATTTAAACATCTAACATTTGAGGTATGAGGCATGGAATTGAAATACAGACAGGCATTTCCTCCAGCTTTAAACTTTAAATACTGATTCACGAATAATATCACAGTAGTTTTATATATTTTATATGTCTATAAAACATTTAAAAGTAATGTCAAATAACTCAATAACTTTTAAGTAGAAATATAAAAATAATATGTTCAGAATCATTAACCCTCCTGAATTATTAGCCCTCCCTGTATATTTTTCCCCAATTCCTTTTTTTTTTTAAACATATTTTTCAAACAAATTTCTAATAACAGATTTTTTTTGCCATGATGACAGTACATAATATTTTACTGGATATTTTATTTCTAGATACTAGTATTCAGCTTTAAGTGCAAGTTAGGATAATTAGGCAAGTCATTGTATAATAATGGTTTGTTCTGTAGACAATCGGGGGAAAAATGGATAAGGAGACTAATAATTTTAACCTTAAAATGGTTTTAAAATAAATGTAAACTGTTTTTATTCCAGCCGAAATAAAACAATTCAAGACTTTCTCCAGAAGAAAAAATATTAATAGAAATACTGCGAAAAAGTCCTTACTCTGTTAAACATCATTTGGGAAATATTTGAAAAAGAAATTAAAAATGCACAGGAGGGCTAATAATTATGACTTTAACCATAATACTTATTTGCAATTTCAAAAATTGTGTGGAGTATTATTTGAAATAAAAATTAAGTATCAAGTATATTTACATGGAGGAGCAATCAGAAGAATAAAGTAGCTTTATTCCCTTTGAGTTTGTAGATTATTTGAACATGCTCCTTGTGTTTTTCTTGGGAATCTTTAAATATCAGTATAATCATATTCATGTAAAAAAATCTTCATTAAATTTAATGAGTTATTTTGAGAGAATCTTAGATGCGTTGTTTGTAGGAGATTATGCTCTGTTAATATTGGCATTTCTCAACAGAAAAAAAGTCCTATGAAGTCAGTATCAAACAGAGAACCTGTTATCACTGACTCTTTTTTTCATATAAGGCAGTGTTGAACACTGACACAGCTATTGTACATTCAATGAAAGCATATACCGTAGTAAACAGGAGCTGGGTAAATCTGGTAAATTGGTTAACTTCAGGGTACATTTTGTAGCTTGCATTACAACCTTTTATTACAACCTACTAGCTATTTTCTGCATTGATAGTTCACCCAAAAATGAAAAATTCCTCACAATTTCCTCACATTTTTCTGAATTTATTGTTATGTATTGAACACGAAACAAGCAGCCATTGACATCCTTAGTATCATATAGTTCAGTATACACAGAACATTCTTCAGTATTTCTTCCTTTATGTTCAACAGAAGAAAGAAACAATTACAGGATGAGTAATTAATGACAGCATTTTAGTTTTGGGTGAACTTGAGATGGTCTTTAAGAACAAATGGTGCAAACAAATTATATTTAATGCTGAATTAAATGGTGGGAAATGTCAAAATGTTCCACTTCTGCCACTTCATGCTCTGTCAAATAGCAAAATAATCAATTAAAGAAATGCTAAATGAACAGTCACATGCTTTTCAAGACTTTTAAACCATCTGCTGTCAAATGTGAAGAGTTAACATACTGTAGCAAGTTAACAAGCAAGTTAAACATGTTACCAACATTCATGCTAGCAAACTGCTAATGTAGAAATACATTCAAACAACAAGCTTCAAGACTTAAAACATCTTAGAAACATGCTAGCTACAGGCTTATCCATGAAACATCCTGCAAACATGTTAGCAACAAACCTTAATGCTAACAATGTGCTACCATAATAAACATGCTAGCAGTAGCACATATTGTGACTCAATTGTACAAAAAAAATGTTAGCAGCATGCTAATTCATTATATAATCATCACAGCCCAGATGAATAAAATACTATAGTAATTTGTATCACCATGCTATTTGTATAAGCCATACAGTGTATTATACTGTGTATATTATATTATTTACAAAAACAGAACTAACACACAGATTAAGTCAGTAGTAGCAAGTAGTAGAAAGTAGCTTGCTTTACTATAGTATGGTTTATTATATTATGGACATAGAATTTACTCTAAAATACTATAGTATATTATTTTCATATTTTGTGAGCTAGTTATGTACTAGTTACAGAATGAGATGCACAGATCCAAACAAAAAAACATTTTATTTATTTACTACTGCATGTGGCATCACAGTGAGTAGCACGATTGCCTCACAGCAAGAAGGTCACTGGTTCGAGGCGCGGCTGGGTCAGTTGGTATCCGCTTGTTAAGTGGTGACGAGTTGGTGACGTATGTAATACTTTTTTTTGGGTCCAAGCCGCCACTCATTTGAATTGACTAAATATTCGATTATTCTTTTTATTTATATCACACATTACAGTTAATTTTATATAAAGTCATAGTGTGCACAACAATCACTGGGCTTGCTGCATCACAAATACCAAAATTGTAACAATTTATGAAAAATGTATCACTTTCTGGCCATCAGATATTAGGCATGGACATATATATTGCGATCGTGATTTTCGAAAGTATTGCATCACTCTGTAAACGTTTATTATTAGCATTTGATGAGTCTCCTCATTCAGTTTCATAGAGCGCTTGGACCTGGAAGCTCCTTCGCGTGACGTCACACTTAACAAGTGGATTTCTGTGTGGAGTTTGCATGTTGCATGAGTGTTGCATGTGTATGAGTGTTTCACAGTGATGGGTTGCGGCTGGATCGGCATCCACTGCATAAAACATGTGCTGGATAAGTTGGTGGTTCAATCCGCTGTGGCGACCCCAGATTAATAAAGGGACTTACTGAATAAATGAATGCAACTGTATGTTTGCAGGTGGCGTGGTGGTGCAGTGAGTAGCACGATTGCATCACAGCAAGAAGGTTGCTGGTTGTTCAAGTTGGCATTTCTGTGTGGAGTTTGCATGTTCTCCCCGTGTTGATGTGGGTTTTCTCCGGGTGCTCCGGTTTCCCCCACAGTCCAGAGACATGTGCAATAGGTGAATTGAGTAAGCTAAATTTCTGTAGTGTATGTGTGTCAATGAGAGTGTATGGGTGTTTGCCAGTACTGGGTTGAACCTGGAAGGGCATCCGCTGTGTAAAACATAAGCTAGATAAGTTAGCGGTTCATTCCGCTGTGGCGACATCCTTAATAAAGGGACTACAACATAAAACACTATATGGCTACCTACAAGAGTGTGACGCGTGTTGGTCTTTAGATGTAAACTTTCCAGTTTTCACCACACACCTGTCTCAAGGGTTCTTTGGCTTAGTTGCAAGGAGGAAACACGGAGCTCAATTGGCAGGTTAATAACCCGAGATTTATTAAACTACAGGGTGAACACATAGACTGTAAAAGATAGGGTAAACATCATAAATCAGTCACAACAGATTACCTCGTGCAATTTCTCTTATGCCGAGTTCAGACTGCATGATTTTCATAGACAGCAAAATCCTCTGAGTAAAATTTGCTCTGTTCAGAGAGTATTTGGTCCCTCTTGAAATAAGGACAAACAGGTTCACTGCAAAAGTATTATTTTCTTACTTTGATTTTTTTGTCTTGTTTCTTGTCCAAATATCTAAATATTCATTGGATTTAATTTTTGCAGTGTTGGTAATAATTAAAGCTGCTGTTTGTGGAGTTGCTTAATGATCCTCTGCTGAGATTGAGAGAGATTTAATGTATTATATTTCAGCTGATTTCATGTGAGGCTGTGACAGAAGTCAGTTGTAGTTTTGAGTTTCTCCTCTGTTTCTGTTTATTAACAGCAGGTGTTCATCATCAGTGCTCAATCATGACCTTATTAATCCTTTCATTGCCTCAATAACTTGACTAACTTTAACTCAATTTAGAGAGGGAACAAATACTTTCTAATCTGAGTAAATTTTACTCGTGTCACAGATGTTTTCACACTGCATGACTATCTGGGCTAGCGTTCTGTCTGCGCTATATGTTGCTGTAGGACAGGGGTCGGTAACCTTTTTTCAGCAAAGAGCCATTTCTGATTTTTTTTTTATTAAATGCATTTTTTAAAGAGCCATTGGGGGCATGTATATATAACAAAACATTTATTTATTTATAAACAAAACAATTATTTATGTCAATGCACAATTAAAAATAAACAAATATGACGCATCACAATATATGAAGAACGGACAATTTATAGATTATTTTTTTCTCTTTGCCATCGCCACTCATGAATGCTGTTTGATTTTATGTGCGTTAGGTTACCAAAGAAATGTAAATTGCTTGCCCTTTATTTGTGTTGCAATTCAAATTAAACCACAGCTCCACATATGCGCATTGGTCAAAAAGTCATTTTATTGTAAACTGAGTTCTTATTTATTTTGCTGTAGAAAATACAATATAAAGGGAATTGTAGTTGTATTTTCATATATAATTTTTTAACTTTAAAATATTATTGAAGAGAGACAGCTGGAGAGCCACATACTTTTGGATATAGAGCCATACTGTATGTGGCTCCTGAGCCATAGGTTCCCTACCCCTGCTGTAGGACGTACACTCACTATAGGATGGATCGGCGACAGGAGAGTTCACACTGCATGACTTTAAAATAGAAAGAATCACCAACAACTTTGTCCAAACTACATCTTACAACCAAACAAACACGAGAAGTGACATGGAAACAACGCGAGGTCACGTAATATATTTTTCCTTATTAACTACATAATGTAAACAGAAGGCTTTAGCTTTAGAAACTTGTGTTGCTCACCTGGCTTTTGAAGAGAACAATCTCTCCTCAACCTTTTTTTGCTCTCGACCTGATTGTGATATTGATCAGATGACACGTCAAACAGACACAGTGCTCCTGCCAAATTTACACTAGTTTTTCCTCCATTTCTTGGGTCCAAATAAACTGAAAATGAGCGCTTTTAACTTCCTCCCCAGCCTCCCGCTGGCCTGTAGGTACCCGTAGTAGTAAATGCTGCTCTCTCATTGGCTGTAGGTGATCGCAGATGCTATTTTCAGTCAGAACACATTCACACGGCATGATTTGAATCGCCGACAGCTCCAGATATTTAACATGCCAAATATCTCACGGGCGTCCACGACTCATCAGCAATTCTGTCATATTGCGTCCTTGGTAGTTCATACTGTGTGATTGTCACTCACGTGAACGAGCACCGATTTGCCTGTGATTTCAGGCATGTGTCAGCGATTTCTCAAAACCTGTCGCAAGTCAAAATCAGGGCTAAAATCATGCAGTCTGAACTCGGCATTACCCTCTGTCTCTCCTCTCTCTCGCGCAATCTCAATCGCAGGTCTCTGATCATCTTTTTTAAAGGTACAGAACATAGTTTCACCTAAAATTTTACTCCATACAAGAGCAACAATAAAATTTTTTTACGATATGCAACTGAAATGTTCACTTAAAGGGAGTTCACCAAAAAAAAAAAAGAAACATTATACATGAAAATAGCATTAACTTTCTATCAACACTCTTGAACATATCTTCATTTGTGTTTAACAGAACAAACTAACTCATTCACGTGAGTATCTGACGACAGAATTTCCATTTTGAGTGAACTGGCCCTTTAAGTATATGTGGAACAACAGGGTGAGTAAATGATAACAGAAAGCACCTTTTTTTGGGGTCGTGTGTATCTAAACTGTTTCTTTTAGTAATAACTACAATATTCTTTTCCAGATCTCAGAATAACCCAGAGCAATTTTCAGAAACGACACAGCAGATCCAGCGCTAGTCATCTCACTGAAGACCTGCCTTGTTCTGTTTTCATCTACAAGACAAGTCCTGTCAGGCTTTGCTCAGAGCAGCAAAAGCCTGTGATGTCCAGACTCCAGCTGACCCTCCGCATCCCCTCAAACATCTACACATGAACATCAGCAGCTTCAGGTGCATGCTGGACAACAAACACTCTTTAAACACTGTAGTTGTTGTGCAAGCAGACTTGGGGGTCTATACTTTTAACATATGGAGTAAAGAGGCTTTAATTGGAGTAAATGAAGAATATTTTTTTAAGACTAAAGACTAAAATTATAGTCTAATACAATATTTAACTGATTTATTTTAATATTCTGTAGTGCTTCTTCAGTTTTCCCAGCCATTTTTATACACCAAGCATATATACAGTTAAAGTCAGAATTATTACCCCCCTGAATTATTAGCCCACCTGTTTATTTTTCCCCAATTTCTGTTTAATGGAGAGAAGATTTTTTTTCAACACATTTCTAGCCAAAATAGTTTTAATAACTCATTTCTAATAACTGATTTATTTTATCTGTGCCATGATGACAGTAAATACTATTTTACTAGATATTTTTCAAGACTCTTCTATACAGCTTAAAGTGACATTTAAAGGCTTAACTAGGTTAATTAGGTTAACTAGGCAGGACAGGGTAATTAGGCAAGTTATTGTATAATGATTGTTTGTTCTGTAGACTATCAAAAAATATATATATAGCTAAAAGGGGCTAATAATTTTGACCTTAAGAAAAATTTAAAACTGTGTTTATTCTAGCCAAAATAAAACAAATAAGACTTTCTCCAGATGATATTATTAGACATACTGTGAAAATTTCCTTACTCTGTTAAACATCATTTGGGAAATATTTGAAAAAGAAAAAAAAATCAAAGGAGGGCTAATAACTTTAATTGTATTTATGTATGTATGTATGTATGTATGTATGTATGTATGTATGTATGTATGTATGTATGTATGTATGTATGTATGTATGTATGTATGTATGTATATATATAGCTATGCTATATATATATATATATATATATATATATATATATATATATATATATATATATATAATATTATTTGAAATAACTTTAATGAGTAAAAAGTAACTAAATAAAATAAATAATTAAATACTTTTTATAAAATAAAAGCAAAAACAAATAAGGGAAACTCTTAATGATTTTTTTCAATATTTGTCACATTAATTATTTTATTATATTTTGTAGTTTTTAATCAATATTTCAGATTTGCTAATATGTTTTCAATTTCATTTTAATTTTAGTTTATTTGTGTTTGTTTGTGAGTTTATATGTTTAAATATAAAGGCCATTTTTAAAATGTACATTTTTATTTCTGTAAATAAATAATAATTTTTTACATGTAAATAAATAAATATTAATTTTATCAATTATTTTTTAATATAGAATATTTTGTGCAACTAATCCAACACAAACTTATTAAACTGATCAATCAATCATTCAATCATTCAATCAATCAATCAATCAATCAATCTATCTATCAATCTATCTATCAATTACTCAATTAATCACTCAATCAATCAATCAATCAATCAAATAAATTACCCTTGCTTTATGCCCAGCAATAAAATAATTCATTCATTCATTCATTTAGGCTTAGTCCCTTTATTAATCTGGGGTCGCCACAGAGGAATGAACCACCAACTGATCCAGCATATGTTTTACGCTGCAGATGCCCTTCCAGCAGCAACCCATCACTGGGAAACACCCATACACACTCATTCATACACTATGGACAATTTAACTTACCCAATTCACCTATATCGCATGTCTTTGGGCTATGGGGGAAACTGAAGCACCCGGAGGAAACCCATGCAAACACGGGGAGATTGTGGGTGAAATTGGGGGGTGTGAATCGGGGGTGAGATATCTGCTGGTAAAACAGCAAAGTGGGGGGAGGGGGGTGGGGGCGATCATGAACTGAAGGGGGGGGTACTTTTGTTCATTTTGGAGGTGTTAAAGCCACTAATGCATGAAACCATAAAAGAGCCAGGCTATATTTATATATTTATAAGGAATTGGAGATTTTCACCAGTCTGATTCAGATAAGTATTTTTATTTTATTAAAAAACAACTCAGACTTTCGCAGTGATGCACAGAAAGACTGGCTGAGGTTAAGCATTTCTCTGAAGGACACAAGAGCTCAGGTCAGAGCAAACGGCATCACCACACACACACATACTCACTCATAATCACACACTCACACACACACGGCCTTGTACATACAGATGAATCTTCAGCGTTCACACTCTCAGCTCCATGCTCGGCCTCAAGTTCAGTGAAACCCTCGTTTTCTGTAAAAATTACGACCCAACCAATCAGTGTCAGACGCAGCTGGAGATGGATCAGTTTGAGTTTACAAAATGGCAAGATCTGACAATGACAAACCCACAGCCGAGGAAACCATCCTCAAACACACTTCGGCACCGAGGTTTTACTGAACCCGCGGTAATGAATGCATGAAAAGAGCTGGATTAAAACTTTAACAACTCAAACTGGATGCAAGTCATGCAACTGCTGATAAACAATCTCACTCCGTCAAGGTCAGACAGCATTTAGAGAACCGACGTTGTAGGTGAAATGTTGCAATAAATGAGGGTGACTTATTATTTGTGGCCTTTACGCAGGCCACAAACCATTTATGCAGAATAACTGTGCTAGTAAAAACACACATTAGTAGGAAATAATAGAATAAATAGATGTTAAATTTAACCCTGCAGTGCATATATATAAATATGTTACATGAAAAACTAAATGAATACATTTGAAGACAAAATTACTGGTGTTTCTGTAAATATTTACTTTCACATATTTACTTTGTGATGTTTAAAAGCGCAAAGAAATTTGTCAGTATTTTCTATTGTATTTTACTTATTTATTTTAGTTTGGCTGCAGTAAATGAATGAATGAATGAATGAATGAATGAATGAATGAAGGAAGGAAGGAAGGAAGGAATGAATGAATGAATGAATGAAGGAAGGAAGGAAGGAAGGAAGGAAGGAAGGAAGGAAGGAAGGAA
>CAIGQZ010033037.1:4592914-4603380 GCA_903798205.1 Danio tinwini
AATAATAATAATAATAATAATAATAATAATAATAATAATAATAATAAGCACGTGTCACAGTGCTTATTATTAATAATAAGTCACGTCGTTTCACAGCAAGAAGGTCGCTGGTTCGAGTCCCAGCTGGGCCAGTTGGCATTTCTTTGTAGAGTTTGCATGTTCTCCCTGTGTTGGCGTGGGTTTCCTCCGGGTGCTCTGGTTTCGCCCACAGTCCAAAGACTGTGGTACAAGTGAATTGAATAAACTAAATTGGCTGTAGTGTATGTGTGTGATTGAGTGTGTATGGATGTTTCCCAGTACTGTGTTGCAGCATGAAGGGCATCTACTGTGTAAAGCATATGCTGGATAAATTGTCGGTTCATTCCGCTGTGACGACCTCTGATGAATAAAGGTACTAAGCCAAAGGAAAATAAATGAATGAATAATATTTTTTTTAAAAGTTTAAGCGCAAGTGTATAAAAGAAAGCAGCGTCAAAACAATAAACAACTTTGATAAAAAAATAATAAAAAGTTTCTGTATTTAATTTAAAACTGCTAAGGCCAAATATACAGATATACATGGGTTACAAAAATATGAATAAAAATGTTAACTAAAACAAAGTTCTTCAGCAGCAGAACACATACGTAAGTACATACTTTTTTTTTTATCTTGGGTTGACTGCACTGTAAAAAATGGCTTCCACACAATTCCTTCATGTTTGTCAGAACACAAATCAAAAAAGTTAACTTCATTGTTTTTACAAATTTAAGTGGGCTCAACATAAAACAATTAGGTCAACAGGATGTAGGAGTGCAGTTTTCCCCGTCCACCGAATTGATTGACAGACACCATGTTTCTATAATAACATGTATACACGTCCACATAATTTTTTTTTGCAAAAAAAATGGGATTTAAATATTTGTTACAACTCTCCGTGATTTTTATGAGGTTTATAAGTTTAAAAATGTTTTTAAAACAGAGCATCTTTGTAATAAAGACATTAGCTACATTTCCATGCACCTATTTTTATGTGCATTTTGGATATGCGCATAAAAAATCTGTTGATAAAAGATCAAGATGTGCCTAAATTTTGAAAATGCACATAACTGAGTAGGATAAACTTTTTATTCGATTAGAAAATATGCGCATAAACTAATGAAAACACTTTTACCAAACAAATTCCAGCATCGTCTTCCGAGGTGAAAGTCATTTATTAAGTGAAGAAAAAATTCACGCAGCTTCTCTTATCGCAGCTAATTCTGGTTTTACTTTTGATATTTGGCGCCTGTTAATCAGGAAGTGACGTTTTTGTTGTCTTGTTGTCTTTGGATGGAAACACTGCTTTATTCGCACGTCTTTTATGTGACATTCCTGTTTTGTACATAAATTTAATTCACATATTTGGATGGAAACTAGTGAAATCGCTATGTAATTCTTAACTGCTATAATAACCACGGCCGCATGGAGTAAAAAAAATAAAACTGTAAAATTTACGGTATAAAAATGGCAGCTGTGGTTGCCAGTATTTCACCGTTAAAAATACAGTACAAACTGTAAAAGTAATTTTTCATTTTTACAGTAAACTACCGTATTTATTTAATTATCGTATTAATTTATAGAGGTAATATGTCTGTATTTTGAATTACCAAAATCTATGCATCTTTTGTTACACAGATAGACACATTAACACAGCCATATGCAGGTGGTGATGAGAAAGTTACATAATAAACCAATGCTCATCACAAACAACTTTTCCCACAAGCACAAAATGTATCAGTGTAAAGAAGGTGCTCAGTGTCATTCCCACAGCTACTAAACACCAGTATGGTAACGAAAGAAACATTGTTTATTAACATTAGATGTAACATAAATCTCTAATGTACATCACTGATGGGGAAACAACTAAAAAGATCCATAGTAATGTCAACAAAAGGCAAAAAAAAAATGATGTGCCATGCAGGGAATTCTGGGAAAGTCAATTTACCGTTATTTGTCATATATATTAAAGAAACATACAGTTAAACAGGTTACGGATTTTTACTGTAGCATTTTTACAGTATTTTACCACAGTCATTTTTTACAGTGTGTGTGCGCGTGTGCGTGTGTATGTGTGTGTTAGAGATGCGCGGATCAGCTAAAATGTCACCATAATTCGCTGCTTCATACTAATCATCCACCCGCCACCCACCTGCACATATAGTTTTATCTGATATACATTTGAAGTCAGAATTATTAGCCCCCCCCTCTGCATTTTTTTCTTTTTTAAATATTTCCCAAATGATGTTTAACAGAGATCTGATAATATTTTTTTCTTCTGGAGAAAGTCTTATTTGTTTTATTTTGGCTAGAATAAAAGCAGTTTTTAATAAAAAAAAAAAAACATTTTAAGGTCAAAATTATTAGCCCCTTTAAGCTATATATTTTTTCAATAGTCTACAGAACAAACCATCGTTATACAATAACTTGCCTAATTATCCTAACCTGCCTAGTTATCCGAATTAACCTAATTAAGCCTTTAAATGTCACTTTAAGCTGTATAGAAGTGTCTTGAAAAATATCTAGTCAAATTTTATTTACTGTCATCATGTCAAAGATATTATGTTTAGAAATGTGTTGAAAAAAATCTTCTCTCCATTAAACAGAAATTGGGGAAAAAAATAAACAGGGGGGCTAATAATTCAGGGGGACTAATAATTCTGACTTCAACTGTACGTATCCGCACTGTTCGTCACCGTGGATATTAACAGCAGATTCAGTGAGCTAATCTGCGCATCTCTGATAGTAAAATAATACGTTATTCGTAAATGTTTTTAAATTAACATTTATTTCTAAAAACAAAAAGTTTGTCCTTAGACATTTTCTTCATTTTCAAATAGATTCAGAAAGTAAAAATAAGACATTTTAGCTTTTACAGATACAGGAACAAGATAACAAAAAGGGTGCCACTTCAGCCTAAACAGCAGCTATGTTACAGTATGTTTACTTGGCCTTTTTCTTTGCACTGTGCAAAAAAAGAATAGCATCTACTGTGCCTAAATTCAGGTAATTCCGCCTTGCCTCCAAAACACAGCCAGCTGCACTAAATGAGCGTTCGCTCGCACCGCTTGTTGTAGGAATGCACAAGATTCTCCTCGCAAGGTGCTCAGTCATGGAAATAAGCGATCTTGTTTCTCCCAGAACAATAGCAGATTTTCCTCTGATGACTCCTCTAACTGTAAGTTTGCACAGTACTCTTGCACTTCATCCATTATTTTGGGCGTCTCATCTTCCCATTCTGCAAAGTCCACTCTCTGCTGTTTCACTGGTCCACTCCCATGTCCCACTACATCCACCCGCGACCCACCCGCAATTAATCATAATGTATTTTTCTATTACCCAACCCGCGGATATAACCAACATCCGCGCATCACTAGTGTGTGTGCTGCAAGTGGTAATAGTGTGTCGCTCATCGTTTCAGAAAGGCTTGAATAAACACCACAAATACATCAAATAAACATACTTGGTATTTTTGACTAACGAGCTGTATTTCAGCTGCATTTGAGTCTGTCTCTGATATTTATCTGATGCGTGATGAGAAGTGCTCACGAGTGATTGGTGGGCAGGGAGAAGCAGCTCATTTGCATTTAAAGCCACAGGCTACAAAAACAGCTACACGGTACTCAGACACCAAAATTGGCAGATTCTGGAGGCTATAATAAATCATCTGACGGGTGTTTTGAGCTGAAACTTTACAGACATATTCTGGAGACAAAAAAGGCTTGTCTTACGTCTTGTAAAAGGGGTAAAATAGGTACCCTTTAAGAGTTGTGTAAGTTATTTTGAACGAACAGCAAAAGTAATTTTTCCTTCCATTATATATCTGATTGCAAAAACTGTACTGTAAAGTCCTGCTGATCTGAAGTCTGACCCCAGTTAACACCAAAGGCATCGCCAGCGAGTATACTGTATGCTCATGTCCATGTGTAAGATTGATGCTAATGGTTAGTGCATGTGTGTGTGTTAATGGCTAGCACCAGTGGGTGTTTAAGTCAATCATTACCTTCGTTAAGTGTGTCCGGGGATGTTTTTTAGACTCTGTCAGTCACATTAGTTTTGTCAGATCACATGTCTCAATGCTTTGATTATATGACTAAGCATGCATGCATATATTTGTGTGTGTGTGTGTGTGTGTGTGTTTGTTTGTCTATGTGTTTGTGTGAGTTTCTGAACAGTTTGTGTGTCTTCTCATTTGCCTTGTTGTTTTCATGTAGGTGCAAGTCTGCTTCATTAAACTGATGTGTTTAATGATCAATTGACCACAGCGCTGACTGACCGGAACGCCTGCTGTCTTTCTAGGCTCGGTGTCTTGTTGTTCTAGTCTGGGGTTTGTGTGTGCGATAGCAGGACATGGCGTTCAACTCCACCACCAAATTTTTCGCTCTTTCCCAGTCTTTCAGCGTGTCCGATATCATTGTGATCGGAGCATACTTTTTATTGAACGTCGCAGTTGGAATATGGGTGAGGCACATCTGCATACCGTGTAAAAATCATATATTAATTTAGAGGATTAGAATAGGTTAATCATGTTTCAACTTTGATTTAAAGTCAAATAAGCTGTTTAAGTCTGTTTAAATGTTATGTGTGAAAAATGTAAGGCAATCAGTAATTTTTTGCTTGAATTAGTTGTGTAAAATAATATTTTAATAATAATATTTTAAGTTGTTTATAGATGTTTTAGAATTATGTGGATGTAAATTAGCAGTTGATGTGGGAAATGCAATCATTTTTGGATAAATTACTGTGTGTATGTGTGTGTGTTTTAGTCATCCTGCAGAGTGAGCCGAAACACACTCAGTGGATATTTTCTGGCTGGCAGAGACATGGCTTGGTGGCCGGTAAGTGATTATTAATGTAAACCAATGTGATTTACAAATAGCATGCATTGTGATGAACAAATATAATGTATTGTATTGTAATTGATAGCCAATGGATAAAACATACTTAAAAAATTTGGAATAAAATTAAAAATATGTTCGGAGGTCCAGAATCTGTATCCAGGGCCATGCCTATAGTAGGAAACATTGAGTTTCTTCCATCTGGGTGGGATGGTGGATTTTAAAATATGGGCAGATAAAGGTCTTATAACAATAAATCAGTTATTCGTTGGAAAATAAATTAAATCATTCTCACAACTCTAAGAACAATTTAATATTTCATCTAAAGATATGTATAGGTTCTTCCAGATAAGACATTACATTGCAAACTATAAAGAAAAAGCTCTAGTCATGCAAGAACCAAATAAAATAAAAGAATACTTCATAAATATTTCCAAAAAAAAAAACATTCCAGCTAAAAAACACGCCTCCCATTAATACAAAAGATTAGTAACTAATACTGTACCAAATACAGATCATGTTAAAGGGAAATGGGAACTAGAACTAAATACCATAATTGAGGATGAGGTCTGGATTGAGTTATGTGAAGGATGTCATAAAGGAATTAATAGTCAATTATGGAAAGAACTTGATTGGAAAGTAAAAATGAGGCACTTTAATACTCCTTTTATAATTTCTACATATCGTTAACTTGGAATTATAAGATTCTATCTTTGTCCTGAATGATTTTGAGATATTAAGCTTCAAAGTTTTGCATTTTATATAGCAAACAGTATGTGTAACATTTGTTTTTAAATTAAAAGTCTTAAAATGTAAACAACTTATAAAAAAAACATCCCATAATGTAAATTGCCATTTAATAAGAATATGTCAATAATTCAATTTTGACAAAAATGTCAGATATAATTCTAAGGTGACGATATGTAAAAGGACCATGTGTTGCTTTGTGTTGGAGAAAATGTGGTAAAATTGAAGCTCATACCCACATTTTTTGGGACTGTCCTAAGATTCAAGAATTTTGGAAAAACGTTTAAAAAATAATAGATACAATGTAAGATATATAAATACCACTCGATCCAGTTATGTTCTTCTGAGAGCACTGCCCAAAGAAATGTTTAATGAAGAAACAAGATTTGTCTTAAGGATATTATTACTGGTTGCAAGAAAGAAAAAAAAAGATTGGATAGAAGAAGGTTCTCCAAAGGTGACTCACTAGGTGGACTCAGAGACTTAAATAGGTCTATATAATGGAAGAAATGACTGCATGTCTACAAATGAAGACATATTTAGATATGTATATTTAGAGGTTACTTAACCTATCACCACTGTAATTTGAGGTAACTACAATGAAAAACAATGTAACATGATTTACAAATGTATCCCCTGAAAAGTAATTAGGATGACAGTACCTTTTATTTATCTATTTTATTATTTTCTTTTAATTATTATTATTACTATTTTTGTATATAATTTCATTATGATATCTTTGTTTTTATATGTTTTTCCTCATCTGTAAAGGGTTAAATTGTTGGGGAAGGGGTTGTTCTGGAAAAATCTATTGACAAATCTTAAATAAAATGTAAAAAAAAAATGTACATTTTTATTTTCATTTTTAAGCGCAAGAATTAAGAATAAATCTGTTAGAACGAATCATAATAAATAAATAAATAAATAAATAAAAAGTCATATAATCACATACAATTTTAATCACATAATTGTTTTAGGTTTATTTCTTTTTTTCTAAATTAAAATCCCATGCTCTCAATTAAAATTAAGTCACAAAACATATGAGCTCAAACCAATATAGAAATGCATGTAAATATTATACACAAAAGACATGCATATATGTAAATAAATAAATAAATAAATAAATAAATAAATAAATAAATAAATAATATCTAATATTATTTAATAAATAAATAATAAATAATATCTTATATAAATAATAAACCAGCTCTGGAGAAATTGTAGCTGTAAATCAGTTGTTAATAGTAAAAGAGTTGTAAATCAGTTTGTTTTATGTGTGTGTCTTAACTGTGTGTGCAGATCGGCGCATCTCTGTTCGCCAGCAGCGAGGGCTCCGGGCTCTTTATTGGTCTGGCGGGGACTGGAGCCGCGGGAGGAATCGCTGTGGCCGGATTTGAATGGAATGTGAGTGGCATCATTATTAAAGCCTCGTTTCTCAAGTTATAAAATTCGAAATATCTAATAGCTCTAATTTGGTCACCAGAGATATGAAGTAACGAAGTACAAATACTTCGTTACTGTTCTTAAGTAGTTTTTTTCTGGTATCAGTACTTTACTCCACTACTTATTTTTTTGACAACTTTTTACTTTTACTTCTTACATTTTTACACAAATATCTGTACTTTCTACTTCTTACATTTTTAAAGCCACGGTCGTTACTTTCGTTTTTATTTATTTAGTGGCGCGATCTATATTATGTCTTGTCGCTGCGCAATAATATGAGCGCATTTTTGATGCAGTCAGTCTATTTTTCCTCATTGCGCGCCTGCGTGCTTCAGCGCGCGGCTTCTTCAATCGCGCACCGTCCATGGCCTAGTTCATGAAGCTTACTATGAGAAAGGCAAGGATTACTACGCAGAGCCGGCAAATTTAACATGGCTGATGCTGCCCTGTTTATACGATAATAAGACAACTTTTGCTCGATCGGATCACAGGTAAACGAAACACATTCCCGTTATAAACATGCTGTTCTTTTGTCCTCTTCCGATCATACTGCCACGGGCTTTCTCTGGTCTTTTAATCTAATACCGCGAAAATAGTGTTTTTTGTAAAGATTAGTACATTTAGTACTAAAACAATCAATTACTTTATTAAAAATGTATGCATTGCGGCTGATGAATTCATATTTCCTAATACAGAATTTTTGCTGTTTTTCTGTTTTTATTGACTATGATTTTACACAGGCCTATACTGTTGTCTTCAATTAATAATGTTAACAAATATTTTACAACAACAAAGGTAACTTTACTGGGCAATTTATGTGTATGTACCCGTCTTACCTGTGTATGTTGCTTTTAGCATAGAATAAATGTATTACAGTTTTTCTCAGTCACTTTGGCACGTTTCTCAGATCAGAATTGAAATTTGTAAAACAGTAGGCCTAAGCGCATTTCTCAAAACAACACGTATAAATAGCAAAACACCATAGATTACCTGCAAAAGCCAGTCTCCTGCTCAAAATCCTTCAGTTCATCTCTCAAAACTAAATTTCTGTGTCATTTAACATGTCAGTGGCGTCAGAATGACATGTCCTTGTGTCATTGTATATGAGTAAGACTCAAATTACTTAGTAGTCATGTTGTCAATAACAGTGTACTCTGGAGGGCTGTTCTGGTCTAAACTATGGCAATATTTTAGCTGTTTGTACTGTAATTAGTTGCCAGATCATGTCATTCTGATACAGAAAGGAAAAGAGCACCTCATAGCAAAAAAAACTAAACAAAAGTAGAAATGTGAACAAGACAACCTCCTTTTAGACCTTCATTAGAAAAAGTCAAGATTCATCTGGGAGAAATGTAAAAAATGTATTATGACTAAATATTAAGACAACTTGTTCAGGCATTTGAACAATTAAATGTTGTGGGGGTGAGTCTATTCAACAGATATAAAAATAATACATGTTGATCAACATGACATCAGCAACTGATAATGTCGGAAACATCAGAGAATTGCACATAACCATTTGCATGGATGAACAAAAGCAACTTGTTCATCATGAGAAACTGCTTTTCTGATAAGTGACACAATGATGATCTAAAGATTGAACAGGGGTTTTGAGAATTTCAATTCTGATCTGAGAAATGGACTAAAGTGACTGAGAAAAGCTGTAACAGAATTAATGTTTATCCATTAAATAAAATAACCACAATACCTGAAAAAAAAAACACTGAAATAGCGGTTATATACGAGAGCTGCTCTTTGAAGAGAATAAGCAGCTTTAGCCTAATGCAAAAAATAGTTTGCAGTCATATCTGATAAGAATTTATTTTAGCAAAAAAAAAAATCTATATATTTTGGACAGAATTCAGTGTAAAATGTAAGACATTATTTATTAAGATAGACTGTGTATCAGCATGAATAACAGCTGTTGTTTTTGATCTAGCAGTGGCAAAACTACATGCTGAACACTGATGCACTGCACTCTCACTCGCTATCCTTCAGCTTCGTCCCTGATTTATCAAGGGTCGCCACAGTAGAATGAACCGCCAATTATTCCAGCATTTATTTTACGCAGCGGATACCCTTCCAGCTGCATCCCAGTACTGGGAAACACCCATACACATTCACACACACACACACACACACACATATAAACTACTGCAAATTTAGTTGAATTATTATTTGCCTACACCGCATGCCTTTGAGACTGTGGTTGAAATGAGTACTTTTTACTTTTGTACATTTTTCAGGCGGTACTTCTTTACTTTTACTCAAGTACAAAAGTGTAGGCAGTACTTCTACTTTTAGAGTCGTTTTAAACATGATTATCTGTACTTTTACTTAAGTAAAAGTGTGTGTAAAGGATGTGTGTACTTTTGCCATCTCTGTTGGTCACACATTAACTAATGAAATCTTATTGCAAATTATTTACTAATATGAACTAATGATGAACAACACTTGTACAGCATGTATTAATCATAGTTCAACATTTACAGATGCATTATTAACATCTAAATGCATTCTTGTTAACATTAGTTAATGTACCGTAATATGAACTAACAGTTAACAACTGTATTTTCATTAACGATAACTAACTTAAGTAAATAATAAATGTGTTGTTCGTGTTAGAAAATGCATTAACTAGCATTAACAAATACATATTGTAAAGTGTTACCATTAATTTGGTATTTAGCGTTAAACCAGCTTTTCCTATGCACAAATAAAACAAAAAAATGCACTTTGACCCCCTTACCACTAGAGGGAGCAGAAGTTCTGTTTTAAAAGGGAGATTATGAGTGCTGAAAATCCTGTCTAAAATCTTTCAATCAAATCAATAATGCAAATTTAATCAAGTAAATGTCTAAGACAAAAACATAGTGCTTAGTTAATAAGACTTATTAGACGTGTTTTGTAATAAAACTAATAGGCTATACTTAAATTTATTCTTACTAAAATGTAGACTGGTTGTATTTTAGTTCACTTAAAGGGGTAGTTTACCCAAAATTGAAAATTCTGTCATCCTTCACTATCCTTTCCCTTGACAGAAGAAGTTATTTTGGAAAATGCTGGAAACCTGTAACCATTGAGACTTGTGTTTTTGGAAGTCAGTGATTATAGGTTTACAATATCCTTCAAAATATCTTCTTTTGTGTTCAGCAGAAAAAACTCAAACTAAAGGTTTGGAACTATACTTGAGGGTAAATGAATAGTAAGTGAATTTCTATTTTGGGGTCAACTATCCCTTTAAAGTAGCTATTATTATAGTTTATTAATCATTTAATT
The DNA here is from genome assembly GCA_903798205.1 of Danio tinwini. Lineage (NCBI taxonomy): Eukaryota > Metazoa > Chordata > Actinopteri > Cypriniformes > Danionidae > Danio > Danio tinwini. Next base: position 4,603,238 of record CAIGQZ010033037.1, read on the forward strand.
ATTTTCATATAGTTTCTATTTTTATTTTGTTGTCTAGATGTCTAAATAAAGTGTCAATTTCAAAATATATAAATTAATTAAAAGCAAATAAATAAAAGTCATTCCCTTGTTATATTTGTAGCTTTTTTATTTCACTTTTAATA
>CAIGQZ010033037.1:4603780-4634404 GCA_903798205.1 Danio tinwini
AGTCAGCACCTCAGTCTCCTCCACATAAAGTTTTAATGTTAGTACACAGATTTTAAACATGGCACATAAATCATTAATAGAGAGTGTTCTCACATATAATATTGTATCATGGTTTGGTAACACAACACATAAACAGAAGAAGAAATTATCGCAAATTATCAATCAGGCAAATAGGATAACAACATTCGCTGCAGATTCTATTTGACTCCTTTATGGAAAAAACAACATGTTGCGATTTTTAAAGATAATACACATCCCCTTCACTCAGCATTTGAGTTGTTACCATCAGGACGCAGGTTTAGAATTCCTAAAGCCAGAAGAAATGCTTATAAAAAGTAATTTATCCCAATTGCAGTTGTTGTTTTAAACCAGATCACTGTTTGAAGTGAATGGGGTGGTTGCCAAGAATGATCTGCAGTAGTTTGAATGGGGCTAATTTGGTTTTTTAACTTTTGACTTATGTTGTTGTCTTGATGAGTGTTGTTATTGTGTGATTGTTGTATGTATGCAATTGTTGTCTTAAATCCAGTGTTAAAGACAAATTTCCTTTTTGTGCCAAGCAGAACAGACAATAAAGTTTAAACTAAAAACTAGCTTCTTCTTTTTTTTTTACATTTAATAAATGTACAAACTTTTGACCGATGGTGTGTGCATATAGGCAAGTAGATCATGTATGCGTTTATAAATACTTATAAAGAATAATTGTTCACAATGCACTAAGACTTTCTTTTTTCTTTCTCTGTTAGGCAACTTATGTCCTGTTGGCTCTTGCTTGGGTCTTTGTCCCAGTTTATGTGTCTTCTGGGGTGAGTTTTTGACAAACACTGAATCACCACTCAAACCGATGTGCAGTGCAGTGTGTGTATGTGTGTACAGTATGTGTGTTAATTAAAGCAAGACATTGCTAGAGCATTTTTTATTGATTTTCTTTTTACAATCTAATGTAAAGAAACCATCCAATATGCACAAATATTTCTCTTGCACATTATCAATTTGCCTCTATAGACTTCAATAACATTAAACAATTTAAGTCATAAACCTCCACTACAGCAACTCTTACTGTACATACAGCAAACTCTACCTTTTTTCATATCAGTATTCTGAAGGTTTTTACAGAGGAATATGTTTATACATTATTTGCCTGATTGTTTACATTTCATTTTACAAAAAGTGTTTTTGTTTTTCCCCTGGCTGTTCTCAGTACTTTTTTTCATTTGTTTAATGATAAAAACAGATTCCTATAATCCCATCTGGAAAAAAACTGACTCTATTATGTAAATGGTTTCATCCAATGTCAAATGTTTGTGCGAAATATATATTCAAATTAGCCTTATTTCCAATTTAAAGAGATAATTCACCCCCCCCCCCCAAAAAAAAAATACATAAATAAATAATTTAACTTTATTTTTATTTTTTATTTATTTTTTTATTTTATTTGTTCTGTTAAACACAAAAGCAGATATTTTGAAAAATGTTGGAAACCTCTAACAATTTACTTACAATATACATTTTTTTCATACAATGAAAGTTAAAGGTTACAGGTTTTCAGCTTTCTTTAAGATACCTTCTTTAATGTTCAACAGAGAAAGAAACTGATAAAAGTATGTAACCACTTGAGGGTGACCATAGATGTTTATATTAGATAGATATATTAGATATCAGTGCCGTGCAAAGACTTTCTGTGGGGCACGTGCCAAAAAAGCCCAAAAAAAAAGGGGGGGGGGGGGCGAACTAAGGTCCAGGTGGGGGGGGGGGGGGGGGGGGGGGGGGGGGGGGGGGTAGGGGAGATTGTGAACTGAAAACCAGGGGGCACTTTAGTTCATTTTTGAAGGGCACATTTCATCCAAGAGAAAACTGGGCATGTGCACTACTGGTTGTGCCCTATGTGTGCATGTGCCCTGTTGTTATCTATTGGAAGAAATGAGTCAATAGAGCCGCCATTTTCCCTGCTGAAAAATCCAACTTAAACCGGCCTAAGCTGGTTGGCTGGTTTTAACTGGTCAACCAGCCTGGTTTTAGAGGGGGTTTGACCATTTCCAGGCTGGTTTCCAGCCATTTCCAGCCTGGTCTTAGCTGGTCAGGCTGGAAGTTGACCAGCTAAAATCAGCTTGACCAGCCAAAACTAGCTATGTCCAGCTTAAACCAGGCTGGTCAAGCTGGTTTTAGCTGGTTTAAGCAGACCATTTCCAGCCCTACACTAGAAATAAAGGTGCACAAGCTGTAACTGAGGTGATACCTTTGCAAAAAAAAAAAAACACATTTGTACTTGAAGGGTCCATATTGGTACCTCAAAAGTATACATTAGTACCTAAAGATTTTAAGAGAAAGACTTTTGTATTTTTTAGGTACCAATATGTACCCTTGAGGTATTTATATGGACCTTTTAGGTACAAATTTTGAAAAGGTACCACCCCAGTGACAGCTCGCTTAATTTCTGAGATTGTACCAGCTAAAACCAGCCTGGAAATGGCCAAACCTTCTCTAGAACCATGCTGGTCAACTAGCTAAAACCAGCCAACCAGCTTAGGCTGGATTAAGCAGTTTTTTTCAGCAGGGTTAGTACTGGGCAATACTCCTTTTAAATGAATGTGGGACAAAGGTGTAGTGGAGGACTGGCCATCCAGAGCCAGAAATATATATACATACATCTACGATCGTGAGTTTTCCTGGTGGTCAGTATGCAATTTTTTATTACAAAAATTATAATTTGACATCACTTTTCTACATCAATGGATAAGTGACCGCACGGGCATTGCCGACAAGAAGCGCGTGTTTGTGTGCATGGAAATGTATTATCTCCCTCCCTGTTAAATTTGATCTAATCCGTGTCCTGAAATACACCTAGTCTCCTGCTTTCACTTCTAATTCCAACGGAGGGAGCGATTCATTTGTGAACAAATCTCTGTTATAAATGATTCGTTTGAATCATCAATATCCTTGCATCTTAATGTGCACATCCACCTTTCTGATCAAAATGGTATATAACATTTGTAATACCCTATAATTTATGGTGGCCAGTATGCACATTGAGACGCAGACACTATGTTATCAGAAACCCTTATAAGTAACTTAAAATACTAGCCGTTACTTCACTTAGCTGACAATAATACAAGTTTCTGGCATCAGTGTCTTGTTATCAAACTTCATCTACATTATGTGCTGATTTTATTCAACAAAACTAGCATAAGCCTAGTATTTAGTGCAAGTTGGTGCTACTTTGCCTTATGGTCAGTGCAGTAAGTGACTGTATTATCGTCAATAACGTGACTTGTTTAGCACAAACGTTCGTAACATGCAAAAAACGTAAAAAAACGTAAAAAAGCCTTTATGCTTTTGTTTTCTTGTTACTACACCCGTACACAGCGCAAGAGTCCAGCATCTTCACATTGGCTTTAGTCTTGACTAGTGCTCTTCAATGACTTTTGTCCTGGGAACACTGTACAAATATGGCAGCGCTATTGACGCATGCTCAGGCTCCGTATGATATATCTAGTGTATATATCTAAGGAGGGTGAGTAAATATCCCTTTAAATATGATATTTTGGAAAATTTTTATACAAAAAAAAGTTTAATTTTTAATGCAATTAAAAAAATAAACTGGGGAAGTATAGTGATAAATATTACATAGTTTTTTTACCCTATGTTGTCCCTCAGTGTCTAGCATTAATAAATGAGAATTTATGTCTCCACGTGTCCTACATAGACTCGCAGTCTCTTTCTCCCACATGCAGACTCACCACAGATTTGCCTTTCATTTGCTTAGATCGTGCCTTTCTCTTCTATCTGTCTATCTGACTGCCTCTCTGTCTCTCAGATTGTCACAATGCCAGAGTATCTGGGTCGGCGGTTTGGAGGAGAGAGAATTCGCATGTACTTGTCAGCTCTCAGTCTGCTGCTGTCTGTGTTTACCAAGATCTCGGTGAGCACGAAAAACACAAACATACATCCACACACTCCTGTTTTTGGCCTCTCATTCACACATTCTCCCCCCACAAAGCTTAAAAACATGAGTCTAGTCCTGTATTGCAGTGCTGGCGTGTTTCCGAACTGAAGGAATTTAAAAGTTGTGAAACAGATTATAGTTTTAGCTTCGTTTCAACATCTGTTTTCCATAAAAACACTCACACGCAAGTGCTCATGCTGGCTTGTTGGCTTGCTAATAAACCATTAATGCTTGCTATTAAATATTGGCAGATAAAAAGCATTATTCTTCACTGAAGTGACTAGTGGTGTGAGTGCTAAAGCTACTGTTTAAATTTGAGGATTTTAATTTAGGAGACTATTACTTTAATACAGAAATGGCAGAATAATAGATCAAAAGTAACAGTAAATACATTAAATTGAATAAAATGAATGTTGGCGGCACGGTGGTCAGCACTGTCGCCTCACAGCAAGATTTTAACAGCTCGACAATTATTTAATCACAGACATAAATGAGGTTAAAAAAAAAGGAATGGAAAAGTTTTGTGCTACATAGATTTTCTTAATTTCAGACTAGTTCTTACTAAGCTGTGTTCATATTTCAACCAAATAAAGTAGGCCAGGCTCATTTGAAATATGTGCCTCAGCCTACTACCTTGCAAAAAAATAAAATACGTTTCTCCAGGTACATTATGTTGCACGTCTTAGACTGCAAATCCCCTAGAGGGCGCTGTCTACATTTTAGGCTTTGTTGAATGTTTCAGATATGCGTCCTTGTAAATGTTCACAAGAAGGCAGAGCTTATTACACAGATCATCTAGCAAATGACTGAACTAAACCCAACCAATAGTGCTTTCAAAGACAAAACTTGTCAATCAAGATCCCAGTTGTAGGAGGAACAAATAATAACTTGACTTCTAGTTAGAAGGTAGATTTTTCTGATGAATCATCTGTTCAACTGCATCCCAATCATCACAAATCCTGCAGAAGACCTATTGGAACCTGCATGGACTCAAGATTCTCACCAAAATCCGTCAGGTTTGGTGAAGGAAAATTCATGGTTTGGGGATACATTCAGTATGGGGGCGTGCGAGAGATCTGCAGAGTGGATGGCAACATCAACAGCCTGAGCTATCAAGACATTTGTGCTGCCCATTACATTACAAACCACAGGAGAGGGCAAATTCTTCAGCAGGATAGCACTCCTTCTCTTACTTCAGCCTCCACATCAAAGATCCTGAAAGCAAAGAAGGTCAAGGTGCTCCAGGATTGGCCAGCCCAGTCACTTGACATGAACATTATTGAGCATGTCTGGGGTAAGATGGAGGAGAAGGCATTGAAGATGAATCCAAAGAATCTTTATAAACTATGGAAGTCCTGCAAGAACGCTTTCTTTGCCATTCCAGATTACTTTATTAATAAGTGATTTGAGTCATTGCAGAGATGTATGGATGCAGTCCTCCACGCTCATGAGAGTCATACACAATATTAATTCTTTTTCCACTGCAGCATGACTATATGTTCTATACTGTACATTATTTCTGTTAAGTGACAAAACTTTTGTCTATTCAAAGTCTTACTTTCCTTATTAAATCATTAAAAATCAAGGCATGATCATATTTTATTTTGGTAAAATAAGCGTAATCTGGAGGCCTTTGCCTTTCATATAAGCCACTTCTGATACCAAATGATTAACTAGAAGTCAAGCTATTATTTGTTGATCCTAAAACTTGGATAGGCGGCAAGACTTTTGTCAGTGTAGTCTTACCTTGACTTCACCAGGCTTAAACCTGAGTGTTTATTTGGCATTGCGCAAAGAACTGCATGAAAATAATCTTTTATTTGTAGATAATATGTCCCTGAACAAAAGCAGTTGAAGTTATACTGCCCTGTAGCATTCGTTTATCTAGAAACTGCAGTCAAATGTGTACGTAAAGTGCATTATTGGGATTTCACAGCAAAACAATCAAGGCTGAAGGTTGTGTGTCCATTGAGCTTGCGTTTGTGTGTGTCATATCTACAATATTTCCTCATCAAATTCTTCCAACACCAACTGATCCGAGATACTGTATCATGCACATTCACTGTAAAGTTCAACACTCTCTAATGTTCATCTACAACCGTACGCATCATTTTAGGAGAAGGTTGATACTCAAATGCAAAGGCTCACAATAGAAAACACATCATAATGAAGTCTGCTAAAGCTACAGTAAGATTGAGGGAGCCATTAACTGTGTTTGGTTTGCAGACGGATCTGTACTCTGGAGCTCTGTTTGTCCAGGTGTGTTTGGGCTGGAATCTCTACCTCTCCACTGTGCTCATGCTGGTCGTCACTGCCCTCTACACTATTGCAGGTTTGTGATTGCATTTCAGTATTTTTGCATACAATGTTGATAGGTTTGGGATCAAGTCAGATAAAAAAATTGTAACAATTCACACCATTTACTACTGGCTTATTACCTGCCTATTATTAAGATGTTTTCTGTTTATTAACTGTTTATTAGCACTTATAAAGTATGATCTTATTTTACATCCCTAATCCTGCCCAACTAAACCCAACCACTACCTTACTAACTATTGATAAGCAGCTGATTAGTAGTTTATGCTAAAAGTCTTGGTTAATGGTTTGTAAATGGTTTGTTAATAGTGTGAATTGTACAATAAAATAAAGTGTGACCAAAGAGGTTTTTAAATAGTTTTACATGCACTTTATGTTCACCAATGCATTAAACACTTGCTGAAAAAACAAGTAAAGTATTTGAGGAATATTATTGTCGTTTCTTTTTTTTTTAATAGATTTTAAAACATACTTTTTTTTCAGAAGGGGGATTTTCAGTTTCATAACTCTTGTTTTCAGTGTCACAAAAAGGGATTCTTAGTGAATATTTATCAGCAAGATTTCAATCAGTGAAAAATAATAACATCTTAAGAAGCACAAGTCAGGATAAGTATGTTGTTTTTTCCTATAAATGCATAAAAATCATATAGCAACCACCTAGCAACACCTTAACAGCTGCCTAGCAGCCACTCAGAATAGCCTAGCAACCACCTAATAACACTGTAGCAACTGCCTAGCAACCATTTGGGAATCCCTAACAACCTCCTACCAACCACCAAGCAAAACCCTAGTAACTTCCTAGCAACCACCTAGCAACACCCTAGCAACCACTTACAACACCCTGGCAACCACCTAGCAACGCTATAGTAACCACCTAGCAACCACTCAACACTCTAGCAACTACCTAGAAACCCCTCAGAACACCATAGCAACCACTTAGCAACACTTTAGCAACTGCTAAGCAACCACTCAGGACTCCCTAGCAATACCTTAGCCACATACAAACCAATCAGAACACCTTAGCAACTGTCCTGCAACTACTTTGAACCATTAGCAACCTCCTAGCAACCACGTAGCAACACCCTATCAACCATTCAGAATACCCTAGCAACCGCCTAGCAACCACTCAGAACACTCTATCAACCACCTAGCAAGCACTCAGAACACCATATCAACCCCCCAGCAACCTTCTAGCAACCACTCAGAACATGCTAGCAACTACCTAGCAACAGCTTAGGAACCGCCTAGTAACCACTCAAGGCTCCCTAGCAACGCTTTAGCAATTGCCTACCAGCCACTCAGAACACCCTAGCAACCGTCTAGCAACCACTCAGAACACCCAAGCAACTGCCTAGCAATGCAATAGCAACCACTCAAAACAACCTATCAACCACCCAGCAAAACTCTAGCAACCACTCAGAACATCATAGCAACCACCTAGCAACACTTTAGCATCCACCTAGCAACCACTCAAAACGCCATAGTAACCACCCAGCAACCACTCAGAACACCCTAGCAACTGTCTAGCAATGCCTTAGTAACCATCTAGCACTTAGAACACCCTAGCAACCACCTAGCAATACCTTAGCAACCACTCAGAACACCCTATCAACCACCCAGCAATGCCCTAGCAACCGCTCAAAACACCCCAGCAATCACCTAGCAACACCTTAGCAACCACTCAGAACACCCTAGCAACTGCCTATCAATGCCTTAGCAACCACTCAAAACATCCTATCAACCACCCAGCAATGCCCTAGCAACCACTCAGAACACCATAACAACCACCTAGCAACACCTTAGCAACTGCCTAGCAACCACTCAGAACACCCTAGAAACCACCTAGCAACACCTTAACAATCATCAGCAATTACTCAAAACTCCCTAGCAACCACTCAGAACACCCTAGCAACCACCTAGCAACACCTTAGCAACCACCTAGCAACCACTTAGTACTGCCAAGCAACTACCTAGCAACACCTTAGCAGCCGCCTACCAACCACTCAGAACCCTTAGCAACCACCTAGCAACCAATTAACCATTTGTTCCCTATTTCATTTCACTGAAGTTATTTGAAACTCTTGATGTACACTTACTATGCTGCTATTAAAATGCAGTTAATATGTTGAAGACACCAAAAACAGATGTCTCATCTTTGACTCAAATGTATTATTAAGTAATCAAGTTGTAAAAATAAACACGTGTTACTGTTTTCTCATAACACATGAATCAAAGGTGAACAATAATTAGAACATAGCATGTTTATAATTTATCATTAAACTGCAAAGTATGACTACACATTGCAGCATTAAGCAGTTTTCATAATTAGCATTTTCACGTTTTTTTTTTTCCTACAAGAACTGCAAGAATACACTTGTAGAACAGCTTTTTACGTCACAGCGCATTGCACACACAGATTTACAGCCAAGCGAGCAGATGTGATATTCTCTGTAAACATGGATGGAGTGGCATACTGGTTAAAGCTTATGGTTTGCATCAAGAATGTTGTTAGTTTGGATTCTGCAAAGTGCAAATTATAAACGAAGAGTCCTCAATCAAACTCTTTAACCACAGGTTTGAGTTCTACTGTAAATTGTTTTGGATGAAAGCTTCTACTAACCGTTTGAACTCTCCCAGCAAAGTCCAGGGGTTCAGTAACAGTTAATTTCTCCAGCAGTAATTATAGTCTACATGACTGATTCCAGCATAATTGCATAATTACTTTAATCCGCCGCTCTGCTGTCACCGTATTCACTCCTCCGTCTACAAGCGCTGATTCAGACTTGACCCTGATGACTCAGATCACATTAAACCATCAAGAGAGAATTGAGTAATAACCTTTCAGTCCTGTGTTTCTGCAGGTGGCTTGGCTGCTGTAATCTACACCGACACTCTTCAGACCTTCATCATGATCATCGGAGCTGTCATCCTCACCATCACGGGTTAGTCAGTCTCCGGCCACTTCTTTTATTCTCCACCGGCAGTGATCTAACATCAGCTGGCACTATTGGGAAGAGGGAACATCGAGAAAGTGGCACTGCTGAAAACAGATTGCAATGTACTGCATAAGGCCAGCTATAAGTTTGACATATGTGACCCTGGACCACAAAAGCAGTCGTATGCTGAATGGGGATATTCTTTTATGCCAAAAATCTTTAGATCATCAAGTAAAGATCATGTTCCATGAAGATACTTCGTACATACAAATGCAAATATATCAAAACAAATGTTTTGATTAGTTATGTGCATTGCCAAGCAATTCATGTAGGTGATTTTCTCAGATTCCAGATGATCAAATATTGTTTATCACCAACCATAAATCAATGGAAAGCTTATTTATTACATTTTCAGGTGATATATAAACATACACTTATGACTATGGTTCATAGTTTTGTGTTGCAAGGTCACACGTGGATTCCACCTACAAATGATTCAAATTACCATTCAAATTAAAAGAAAGAAGAGGGGGAAAGACTTACATTTGCTTACCTTACAGTCTGTTGCTGCTACTGTATAGGCCACAGGTGTCGAACTCAGTTCCTGGAGGGCCGCAGCTCTGCAAAATTTAGCTCCAACCCTAATTAAACACACCTGATCAAACTAATTAATTCCTTTAAGCTTGTTTGAAATCTGATGCTGCAGTCACACTAGAGTTTGAGCTTGTGAAATTCTGTCGAATGGCGCTGGGAAAAGAGGCGTGATTAAACATGATTGAACTTTACAATGCAGCGAACTGCGAAACTGATGCATTCGCATGCGTATGAATGCAAGTCTATGAGGCAAAAAGTGCAGTGTGACTGAGGCTTTAAGCCAATTGAAGAGGACCTCTCTGGACAGAAATTTAAAATATGGACAAATCATTTTTTTAATTGTTTTTTTAAGTGTTTTTTGGAATTTCGCACACACAAACTCTAGTGTGACCGTGGCATAAATGTGTTGAAGCAGGGCTGGAACTAAAGTCTGAAGGGCTGTGGCCCTGCAGGAACTGAGTTTGACACCCCTGGTATAGGCAAAACATATTATATACAATAAAAGTGTCAATCAATCAATTAATTAATCAATCAATGAATCATCCAATCAATCAATCAATCAATCCAGGTGTTAAACTGATCAAATAAATAAACAGATAAATAAGTCTCAGATGCAGTTTAGCGTCATCAAATTTCATAATGTACAATACAAAAAAAACTAATTGAAATAATTTTCAAATAATAATTTATTCTTTAGCAAAAAAGGTCTGGAGATAATCTCAGGTAAATTTGGTGCCTAGAGAAAATTAAAGACCGAAAGTTGGTTTGATAATAGTATAATTACCATCAATGTTCTTGGCATAATCCAAGGAACCTGTCAAGACCAGTCAAGCTATAATGAAAAAGCCATTACAATGATTTATCTAAATTTCTTTATAAATTTTGACCACAAAATGGTCCAAAATATTTTTAATTCCCTTCAGGGCATGATGCTGAATAAACAAAGTTGCTGTTTAATATGCTAATGTAAAACATAAATCATACCAAAATTATAAATGGTCAACATATGAACAATTTACCCTCCTACAGTGCTCTGAATGAGTTTTTTTTGCTTGTTAGTTTAGTTTTGTTTTTCGGAAGATCAAATTTTATGTAAAAAATTAAAAGAACTTTCATCAAAAACACTTGTATTTCCATGATAGTATTCAAAAAAGGTTTGACTTTAGTGTTTTGATGGACTTCTGTCTGGAAACTTTCAAAAAGTAAAAACGTATAGTAAATGTACAGGTCGTCACAGAAGGAGAAACCAGGCAACAAACCAGATGTCCAGTTGCGTGGCTCAGGGGTGCCACTGACCCTATGACAATATTATGGTGGGGGCTGTCGCTAATGAAAGTAAAGGGTGGGTGGGTGGGGTTGTAAAATAACATGGTCATCATTGTATAAACAATTTAAAATATATGTACATTTAACAGTATCTTAATCTTTTAATCTTTAATAAATAATCTAATCCTGCGATGTGACTATTGGGGATACGCACATTGCAATATCAATGCTCAAACGATATACACTCACCAGCCACTTTATTAGGTACATCTGTCCAACTGCTCGACATGGTCAAGACGATCTGCTGCAGTTCAAACTGAGCATCAGAATGGGGAAGAAAGGTGATTTAAGTGACTTTGAACGCCTTGTTGACGGCAGAGGTCGGAGGAGAATGGCCAGAATGGTTTGAGCTGATAGAAAGGCAACAGTAATTCAAATAACCACTCGTTACAGCAGCAACTGCATGATGCTATCATGTCAATATGGACCAAAATATCTGAGGAGTATTTCCAGTACCTTGTTAAATCTATGCCACAAAGGATTAAAGCAGTTCTAAAGGCAAAAGGAGGTCCAGCCCGGTACTAGTAAGGTGTACCTAATAAAGTGGCCGGTGAGTGTATTGTTCAGCCCTACTTTATAGAAAATTATGTCTGCTTAGGACACCGTTAAACAATTAAAAACCTGCAGAGCTGGTTTGCATAGAAATTTGGAAATGGGGAAAATCCCATGAAATGCTTTTAGCTACTTACAGAAATTCACTTATAACTGAAACTGAAATGAAAAACACAGAAGCAAACAACACACGAGTCTAAACAAGCTAAAGCAATTTAAATATATTTTTTAATTGGAACTGATTCAAAATGTACATTCTGTTTTGACGCCATGGCATTTTGACGTCAGTACAAAAAAGAAATATTAATGCTAAACTGCTACATTTCACCCCAAACAGTAGTAGATTTAGCTGATATGCATTTATGTTACAGCATTCAACAAAATTGGAGGCTACAGTAACCTGGAGAGTGTGTATTTGCAAGCCGTGCCGTCCAAGATCATCCCGAACACGACATGTCACCTGCCCAGACATGATGCCATGCACCTGTTCAGAGACCCAGTGCATGGAGATCTTCCCTGGCCAGGCATGACGCTGGGATTAACCATTATTGCGACATGGTACTGGTGCACCGATCAGGTATGATCAAACACCCTCAAAAAAAAACATTATAAGACTACCCTGGTTCACACAATGTAAAAAGGCCTCACAACGAGGAAATTATTGCAACTGCACGTTGCATTGTCGCATTCTGCTATAAGAACTATATAGCAGATTAATATAGAAGTTTAAGAGATAGAGGTAAGTGGCTTTACATGAGGGGAAAGGGCTACTAAGACTGGATAACGGTCCACAAAAGGACTTAAAACAAGGCAGACATTTGCATTTGGATGCAAATAAATAAGAGGAATTTGAGGAATTTGCATCAATTTAAATATAACTACCCTGACTCCTGCGACACCAAAAACGTCACCAAACGATTCAAGTATATCCTCTCCTCAGAATCTGTAGGTATCAGTGTGTGCAGACTAGCATTTTTAAAGCAGAATGGTTGAGATGGTTAAGTAAACTGCATTTGTAATTAATCGTAACACTTTCCGTCTTTAAAGTACAGTGCACATCAACTCCTTAAAAAAGGGTTTTACTATTTTAAAACCTTCTTATCAGGCAAAATTAATAATTAAAGAAAATTACAATAGAAACTATACAATTCCTGGAAATACTGACAGACCTGGAGTCTCCTCAAGACTCCGTAAATGCGGTCCTTTCTGCTGTGGATCAAAATGTAAGTCTTGGTTTGGATCTTGATTAAGGGTCTCAGTCATGACAATGTGAAATTAATTAATTCAGCATTGCATGAATACTTTTCAGTTTGTTCAAATAAGCAGGTCTAAAGGCTGATGTATACTTTTGCGTCAAGCGCACATGTATGGTCCGGCGCAGTCACATAGCCCTCAACGTGGCTTACGCCGATGTGCATCTCTCAAAAAATGTCACCAATGTCGCAACGACGCGTAGTGCAAGCTTTGTGATTGGTAGGTTTGATATTTGTGATGAGTGTGGGCGGTGCTGAGAGCCTGATAGAGCGATTGTTTACAAGTGTCGAGTCCCCGTGAAAGCTCCACATCGAAACTTTAAGTGTTTACCTTACGATTAAAGTTGTTGCACTTCCGCCAGTTCTGCCTTTGAATGAGCGAGTTTTAGCTACTTGCACATTAAGGTAGCGTTCAGACAAAAACAAAACACCCAGGACAAAACTCGACACAGAGGAACATAAAAACCTACTGCCAGCTAGCATTTCGGAAGTATTATTCCAGAGCAACACAAACAGCACGCAGAAGTATAAATGAACGACTACACGCAAGGCATGGTTCCCTTGGCTACTATCTGTAAGAAGCATAATTTAAGCTATCATCTTTATGCTGATTTTAACGAGATTAAGGAATGGTTGGCAGGTAATTTTTTTTACACTTGAATGAATCAATAACTGAAGTGCTAGTGTTCGGCCCTCCGAGTGTCTCTGAGTCAATCTACAATTAATCAATTAGGTTAGTTTGAGCCTAAGGTCCACAGTCACGCTATAAGTCAAAATTGGTTTCTATCAATTAAGGAACATTGCCAAATTGAAGCCTTTTCTGTCTATAAGGTGTTGGAAACCATCATCAACGTTTTTATTATGTCTAGATTGGACTACTGCAACTTTTTGTATTCAGGAGTTTCACAGGCCTCAATTGTACGCCTGCAGCTGGTTTAAAATGCATCTGCTAGGCTTTTAACTGGGACAAAAAAAAAGTTTTATCGTCTCTTTACTGGACCCCCTGCCAATTTTGGATTTAATACAAGTTATTGTTATTTGTTTTAAAAGGTGTGAATGGTCTGGCACCTACTTATATTTATGAGCTTCTTCACTGGCATACTTCATTGACGCCAATTAGGTCGGAAAACCAGTATTAGCTAGTTGTTCCCAAATCACGATTTAAATCAACAGGTGACAGGGCTTTTTCTGTTGCGTATAGATTTGGTATGTTGGTTGTTTTGTAAAGCACTTTGGTCAACATCTGTTGTTTTTAAATGTGCCCTATAAATAAAGCTAACAAGGCATGCACCATGGTTTATGGCAATCAACCGACACAGAAGTATACATCAGCTTCAATTCTAGATCTTGGAGGGTTTGATCCTGACTCCAAATCCAAAGCTAGTTGTGAAAGCCTGTTTACACCAGCACAAATATTCAGATTGAAACAATTGATCCCATTTTTACTTCTTTTATTTTGTTCACACCAAAAGCAAAAGACATCATCCAATTGGCTAAATGATGCTAAAAATTCACTTTTTGATATGTGACGATTATGAAAAAACTGTATAGCCCAAGGTTGTTCCAAGTTTATTCCAGATTTTCAAATCAAAATCTTTTACTGTAAAAGCAAATTTGGCCTAATGCTGATTTTTGGACTGCTTCTAAAAGTGGTCAGTTGTAGACAAGCTCAACTCTGGTACCTTACAAACCAAAAGAGCTTCACACATGTGCAATCAACTTAAATTCACATGTAGAAAACAGATGAAATATACTTTTAAAACATTTTTATGTTAAATCCATACATGAAAAGAATCCAAAACTACATTTCATGTGTTTTCCATGCATTCCACATACATATTTTAACATGTTATTGCCCATGCAAAACTCTTGTTTTACTCTCTCGTAGACTTATTTAGACCTCTGATTAGGGTCATACATTTGTGATTAGGTCAACAAAAAAAGCACCTTAATACCAGAAGTAAACAAGGCCTTACTGGTAAACAGGCTTTTTCGCAGTACAACGGAAAAGAGATTAGAGCACCTCCCTGTAAACAAAGGATTTGCTGCACTAACGGCATGCAAAAGTACATGTCAGTCTGAACAAATGTCATTCATTTTAATGAATTTATTTAGCGCAACAAATTTGAGCACCAAACATTAGGCTGAGCGTAAACAGGACTTCATCTGTGACGAAACCGAAGAAAACGTCAGCCTCGGTTTTGTCTTTTGTTTTGACTCTGATTTGTGTGCTGTGCTTTTTTTTTTAAACAATAACTTGCGGTTAGCTTGTACTGTACCTTAATCTTTTCAACATACTTTTCCCAGAATCTGAGACAATAATTAGTCAACAACAGAGGTGAATGTGAAATTTCCATCACCATGGTCACAAATCCACCACCAAAATCCAGTCCGCGTTACTCAAAGGCACATCAGTGAAGAGTAAGGCTGTCTGTAACAAGTATCCAGAAAAATATCAGTGGTTGTTTGCCACTGTAATACTCGTGTCAGTTGGAGATCCAGTTGAACTCCATTTGAAGTGGTGGCTACATCACTGCACATTCACACCTTTGTAATCAATACAAAGTTGTTTCTGCTGGGAAGAAAGCCACCATAAATCAGTTAATTGTCCTTGTGCCTCTGTGTCAGCAATTTATCCCCCAAAGCAAAACCAGACGTGTTCACTGGAACCTTCGCCTTGAGGTGTTTGAAGCTGGCATATTTAGATAAAGGAATTCCTAATGGCGTACGAGTCTCGACCAGTCTATGAGGAGACAAAGACTTTGTCTGAGAGACCCGACGAGCGGGAGAGAGGGATTGGGTGTGCATGAGCCTCTGAGCGGGTGTTTGGCTGGTTTGCAGTCCTTCAATCGTATAGCCAGGGTTTTGTCTTCTAGGCGACCGACCAGAGCGGTGTAGGTTTTGTTGGCCGGATCCATTAGAGGGTGGTTCAGGTGCATAATTCTTCCCCTGACAGTACCTGTGGCCCCCAATCAAATGATCACTGCTTTTAAGGTGCCTATGAAACCCTCCAGGTTTTCCAATCACCAATTTGGCCCGGCCATAAGTGTCCCGAACAGGCGATCTAGAGACCATCTGGTAAAGCTGAAAGGAAGGAGGGTATACATGAGACAGAAACAGGATAAACAGGCATGATTACAAATGTTTCGACTTGAACTGTTCTAATATAATTTTCAGTTAGAAAAATAACAATGATAATGTTGGTGGATTATTGGCAGGTAATCGTGCAGAGGTCTCTGTCAGCCAAGAGTCTGAGTCATGCCAAAGGAGCGTCCATCTTTGCCAGCTATCTCAAGATGCTTCCCATGATGTTCATCATCTTACCTGGCATGATCAGCAGGGCACTGTACCCAGGTACTACACACACGCTCCAGCTGCTGTATCCGCTAGTGCTGCAAAAATTCAGTGCTATGTCATCTTTTGTCCAAGCTTTGTTGCCTCTCTAAAGTAATCAGGTCATACCAGCTTAAGGTTGTTAAGCTGGTTTTTAATTTGTTAACAACAGACTTAACCAAGTTTGTCCAAGTCAAGATATTATATTATTAATCAGCTTGCATTTATAAAAACAACCTTAAGCCTGGTATCCCAGAAAATACTACCTGACAAAAGTCTTGTCGTCGATCCCAGTTGTAAGAGCAACAAATAATAACTTGACTTCTAGTTGATCATTTGGAAAAGTGCATCCCAATCATCACAAATACTACAAAAGACCTAAAAACCCCAATTGACCCAAGATTCTCACAGAAATCAGTCAAGTTTGGTGAAGGAAAGATCATGGTTTGGAGTTACATTCAGTATGAGGGTGTGCTAGAGATCTACAGAGTGGATGGCAACCTCAACAGCCTGAGGTATCAAGACATTTGTGCTTCCCATTACATTACAAACCTCAGGAGAGGGCAAATTCTTCAGCAGGATAGCGCTCCTTCATATACTTCAGCCTCCACATTAAAGTTACTGTAGGCAAAGAAGGTCAAGGTGCTCCAGGATTGGCCAACCCAGTCACCAGACATGAACATTATTGAGCATGTCTGGGGTAAGATGAAGGAGGAGGCATTAAAGATGAATCCAAAGCATCTTGATGAACTCTAGGAGTCCTGCAAGAACGCTTTCTTTGCCATTCCAGACTTTATTAATAAGTTATTTGAGTCATTGCAGAGATGTATGGATGCAATCCTCCAAGCTCATGGCAGTCATACACAATATTAAATATTTTTCCATTGCAGCATGACTTTATATTCGATACTGTACATTATTTCTGTTAAGTGACAAGACTTTTGTCTAAGCAAGGACAGACCTTACTGTCCTAATTAAATCATTAAAAATCAAGGCATGATCATATATTATTTTGGTAAAATAAGCATAATCTAGAGGCCTTTGCCTTTCATATAAGCCACTTCTGATACCACATGATAAACTAGAAGTCAAGTTATTATTTGTTGTTCCTAAAACTTGGATAGGCGACAAGATTTTTGTCAGGTAGTGTACACCATACTTGACTAAAGCATTTTATTGGAAACAGCGGACAGATAATTTAACCCTAAAAAGTAAACAAAAACTTTAGGAAGAGATTTGTAATAACTTATAAAAGGTAGAGATGCAGATATACTATAACGCTGTCTAGAAATAATTTGAATGAGCAAAGTAAAATGTGAATTGTTTTGAATGCACAATTAAATATCTAATGTTAGGTAATATAAATGGGTCAAAGATCAGATGTCAAATCTAGATTTTTACATTTATTCAAAACTATTTTGCAAGTAAATAATAATTTTAGTGTTTTAATGGATAGCTGTAAAATCTATTTGGCAGTACTGTGATCCTTAAATAGATGTGTTTTTGATATATTTACTGCTGTACTGCAGCCATTTTTTCCACAGTAAACAAACTACACTTAAACAAGATGCATTGTAATATATGAAGACAAATAAAGAGGTTACACTATTGTTTTGATGCTTTAAACCCCTCTTTGACCCATTATATTCAGTATATCTGACTGACAAACAATATATTGGCTAAACAAACGTTTCACATCTTCAGCTCATGTTGACTTCAATTTTTTCAGTGGGGAAATTCCACTAAAGTAAGGATCGGATAAACTTAACGTCATGTTTTCATCTGATACTACATTCACATGTTACCCTCCTCCTCCTCACCACCACCATATATATGTTTTAACACTTATAGCAGGTTCAGGCGTGCAGGAAATGTCAACAGCGTCCCGGAACGCACACAGACACACCCTTGCGTTCCATAACACACACGCCTGGCTTCTTTTCATCTATCTGAGACACTCCCAGGTTTATTGGACTGGTAGAGTGGAGAGCCAGATCTGATAAAAATCACTTTCACATTCAGACACGCTAAAATTGACACCTACCTTTGCTTTGTTTCTGCTCTGTGCATTCAGTAGATTTTTCTCAACAGTGCTTTGTAAATCAGGGTCATCAGATCGCAAGTCCAGCATGGATTGAGAGAAGCGGGCGATCACATTAAGCGCACCGGGGCTGTGGTCTCCAACACGACCAGAACCCGTTATCCTTCCATTAGGGAGCTTATCACTGCCATCAGAGTCAGTACATTCATAGTATTCATCAGAGGTTGTGGAATTTTCATCTTTATCCTTTAATGAATGTGGACAGGTTACAGCAGTGCTGTCTGCGTCGTTGTCTTGAACGTCCAAGTGTGCATCCTTTGAGCTGATGGTCTGGTTTTCCTCTCGTTTCACTAAAGTGACCTCTGCATCTCCAGATCCTTCTGACATATTAACTACTAACTGAAGAGTGCGTGGTTTGGGAACAGGAGTTTCTACAGCCTGCTGGACTTCTGCTGGTTCAGGATTGGGCTCCGGCTCTTGTGGTGGGGGTTTGGGTTTAGGATCTTCTTGTTGATTAGGAGAGTTTGGCGTCTGAGATGTATTGGCTGGAGTATCTTGATTGGCATTTCTAGAAACAGGCTGAGGTTGAGCAATTGATTGAACATTAGGATCTACAGCATTTATTTTAGACAGTTGTGTTGTTTTAGGACGAGGAGTTGCTTTTTCTGGAAGCGGATCCTCGGGTGGGGCGGTGAAAGGGTCTTTAAAGCGGATTGCTTGAGATGTTTCAAACATCTGTGAGCGCATTAAATGCACTGGTGCTGGCTTGCTTGTGTCACGGATATTAATGAACCCAATAACATCACTTGATGGGTCTGGCTCTGGCCAGATGGGCAGATAGGGAATAAGATCTGCCTTTGGCAAACCTACAAGTCCTGGGTGCTTTGGTGGTGCTTCCGGCAATTCCCGTTGAGGCTTGGGAAGCTGGACCATAGGATTTGGAGTGTTACTGTTCTTAGCACTGGCTTTGTCTGAAGAGGCTTTGCTTGAAGCATCTGCATTGACCAATGCATATTTGGGGTTAATCAGTTTTCTTGCAACATTTACGGGAACAGGGGGAGGAACAGTGACTGGAGTAGGTTCTGGCTCTGGAGGTTCCGCCATTGGGATCTTGGAGAGGTTGACCCCACGAGAACTCATGTATAATTCACGGAACTGCTTGTCAAATGTTTCAACGGCCTGTCCTGTCAGAACAGTTATGATGTTGCGGTCCAAACGAGAAGCAGTCCATGTAAAACTGAAACATAAAAATGACAAAAAATAAATAAATAACATGCGCAGCCCATAAACACAGTAAATGTCATGATACTTCTGTTTTTCAGTAGTGTGACAGTAGCTCACCAGCTTTGTTTTGTCTGTTCACACTTCTCTTTTCTTTTTGTATTCTGGCATTTCCTGCCATGTGCCATGTGGTTAATGAGGCTTGTCTTGTGATTTGATTATTGTTTGACTACTCCTTTATATTATTCGGTTTCTAGTTTAATTGTTTTGTTACACCCTTGTAAATGTTTATTCTTTAAATTTGCCTTTGTGTAATGACTGCTCTTCCATCTTTTCTCTCAGGTGTATGTGTGAAATTGTGGAAGTTTCTAGTTTCAAAATTTTAAACCCTTCCTGAGATTGAGGGTTCATTTGTTTATGTATAGCTTTTTTTATCATGAGTCCCACTCTAAGCCAAACATCAAATTCTCTGTCTTTCCCTAACTTTCACTGATTAAAAAGCTAAATTTCCATGACCTGTAATTAATGGAAAACAGGTTGATGTTGTGCTTTGCATAATATTTAAATAGACTTAGCTTGGATATAATTTTTCAGAACTGTAATAGTCATGTGATGAGAGCAACAGTGGATAATTTGCTTCCATTTTGGATAGCTGAGAAGTGCTCCCCCTCCCATATTTGACAGCTTGAAAGTTACAAATTAACATTTAGTTTTTCTGTCTTCTGCTTTTTACTATCCAGTCTTTTAAGTGCTCATTTTGAAGCCAAAGCTCCTAGAATTAATATTATCTTAACATGTTAACCTTAATTAACAGATACATTCTGGTGACTGCATTTGACTTAAGTAACTGCAAGTTGATGAGCATGAAATAATAAAAGAAACGGAGCTAAAAAATAACCTAACCAAAACAAAAAGATTGTCATGATGCACTTTGATAAACATTTTGATAAATGGAAACTAAAAATGAAAGCAAAAAACTAAAATCCCTGATATTCCATGATTTGGATAAAAAGTGTTTAATGTCTGGAATAAATCTTTTAAAAAATTATATCATATGATATTCCAGAAATTCCATGACCCATGGAATAAGCTACATTAAACAAAGTAAGTTTCAGGTAGCTGCTGACACTTTTTTATCATTAACAAATTCCTTCACCAATTTTCTACAGCTAAGTGCACTATCAACTAGGCATACAGCTTTTACTATTACACTCTAGTACTATATTGTCATCCTACAGGCACACAAATGAGTGTGATTCACTTGTATTTTAGAAACACAGCCTCGTGTATACATACAAACGCAATAAAGAGCACACATACAGACCTGTATGATCCAGACACAGCACGGTCTCCATCCACAAACATGAATTTCTGACTCAATGATCCTCGCACTTTCTGAGCGGAGCGTGTGTAGAATTCAGAACCACCAATGCATCGTACACGCAGATGCTGCGAATACAAATCGTCAATTGCATCTACTTTGAAACTAACTTGAAATTGTCTTCAAAAAACATGAGTGTATGCATCTTAAACCTACATTGAGGTGTCCTTTATGCATGTTGGCTCTCTCACACATAAGAAGGAAGTGCTGTACGGCTCCAATATCAATAATAATGTATATAGCCACTTTCTTTTTAAAACCAGCCTCTATTAGATCCTTGAAAATGTCAACGTCTGTGAAAACATCCATTACCACAGCTATCATCTGCAAACACACACAGTAAATGTATAGCTGTTAAACATTTCCAAGACAAAAACACAAATGCTTTTATATCCTTAGTGTACAAATTACTATACAGGTCAAATCACAATTACAATTCTATTGTTAGCATTTTATGATCTCTTTATTAAGAAGACAACATGATGATGTAGACACAGAACAACTCCTACACACCCTGGATCAGTTGTACTGCACCCATTAAGACCTAGATCTCATTATAAGCTCTCATTGTGAGAAATGTCTTTGAGTAAAGAGATTTCTTTGACGAAGTATTTGAGTGTGTGTTACAAGGAGAGGGGGAGGAAAAGAAATTGTGCCGGTATGTGTCATGGCCGAATCACTGGGTTCAAGCTTTAGCAAGTTTCAACAAGAAAAATGAGTCGGTTGGAAACCAGTACAGGATTGTGAAACGTGACTGATATTTGGACATTCAGCATGTTCATGTTGTTTTCTGCTGAACTCAATTCATTCTAAACAGTTCTGTGTTATCTTTTGAAATATTCATTAGCTTGGAAGAGAAAGGTTGTGCTGAAAAGCATGTGTTGACATACATGAATACAGCAGCTATTTTGCTTAGTTAGGCCGCAACCACCTTGGACAATAGTTATATCAATATTGACATTACGGTGTAATCATCCCCCTGATGTTGCCATTTACACTGTAAAAAATGCAGGGTTCCACACAATTCATTCATGTTGTCTCAACACAAATCAATTAAGTTAACTTAACACTTTTAACAAATTTATGTGGATTGAACATAAAAAAGTAAGTTGTCCCAATGAAATCTCAAGAATTGAATTGATTCAGCTTATTTATTTTTTTTTGTGTAGAGGTCAGTGATTTTAATAAACTAAACATTACTATTCATCCTTTTTTAATTGAATTAAATTTATTGTTATTTTTCCGCTTAAAAAGTTTTACAGTGAAAGGAAAACTATATTCAAAATGGACTTTTGTGCCTGATTAAAAAACTAAATCCAAATAAATACAGTGGACAATTGATTTAAAAACATTTACATTTGAGAAAACATACATTTTCCAATTCTTCCCTTTATGGGGAAATCCAATCCAGAAAATGTTCACAGCAAGCAGTACAGATCTAAAGCAGTTCAAAGGCAGAAATAATCCATAATTTATGGCCTGATAATTTTTTTATCAGGCTGATAAAGGAGCAGTTCACTTCCAGGATGAAAATTCATCATTTGCATACCCTCCACTTGTTATAAACTTGTATAAGTTTCTTTTTTCTACTGAACACACAAAAAAAGATATTTTGAACAATTTGGAAACTGAACAGCCGATGATCACATATTAGTAATTTCTTTGGAAATCAATGGTGACCAATGATAACAATAATTCCACCAAATATCATGATGCACTGCTATTATTAAAGGGATAGCTCACACAAAATTTTTAATTCTGTCATCATTTACTTCTTTCAAACCTTTATCAGTTTCTTTTTTTCTGTTTTATCTTCCTTTAAGAAAACTGGAAACCTGTAAACATTGATTTCAAAAGTATGTGAGTGAACTATACCTTTAATCAGTTATATTTTTGTTGAACCTAGTTTGGTCAAAATTATCAGTGGGGGGATGTATAAGTATCTAACTGCACTAATAGAATATTAATACATTTATTTACTTGCTTATGAGTGAGTGTAAACACGAACCCTGAGATTCAGGTGATAATCACAAAAGAACCGGTTTAGTGCTTATCTTTTTAAGGGTCTACAGTTTCTGGGACAGACTGACCATACAATCGTGCTTTTCAAGATTCTCTAGTTTACCAACCTTCTGTGCTTGCGCGATGGCCTTTCTCACAACCTCTTTTATATGGGTCTGTCCGTCGATTGGCGGCTGCGTGTACACATTAACGCGCGTCACTCCGCGGTAAGAATTGCAGTCGGGCCATCCGAGATCCAGATTCGGTATGGATGTGTCAGAGCGATCCGGCCAGTACTGTAAAGACACCGTCCCGTCCTCTCCCTCCGTCAAACCATCCTGTTTTTGATGCTCAGAGCCGGGTTTATAATCTTCAACGTTCCTGCGAAACCTCTCGAGTTCGGGTTCCGATAGGAAAGGACGCAGTTCACGCTCCTTCACATAGGCGTCAAACGCGTCGCGTCCTTTCGTGGTAAGAGACTCGAGAGCGAGCCGCTGGTCCTCGCTGTAGAAAAACTCCGGTTTGGACTCATTTAAGCGCCAATTCACATGATTGTCATCAAGACACTGAACCTGAGAGAGAGCCATTGCGTTTCCAAACACTATCCAAATTAGCTTATAAAAGAAGGATATTATTTCTTCTCGTTATTAGTAATATAGTCACTTAATAGCTACTGTAATCCCCCAAAATGAAGTGTTTCCTCAGTTAACGGCTAGAAAAGTTCCTCTCGTAAAGCGTTTCCATGTTAGAGACAGAACTTTGTTGTCAAATAAAGCGGCTTGCCCGTCGTTTAGAACCCAAACCTTCTTTTTATATATTTAGATCAAGGTAAAACTGTGTCCTAAACATAGAAACGGCCCCTCAGATGTTACTTGATCATGTTTCCCCGAGTAGAGTCCTTGTTCAGTTCAGAACGCAGTTGACCGCAGAGCCGCAGATCATCTTTCAGTTGACAACAGGTAGACTAGAACAAAGCATCTCCAGAGGCTCTAGTGATTAGACACACCTCAGTCACCTGACCGGGAGGTGCACACACACACACATACATACATACACGCGCCCAACAGGCTTCAGCCACGCCGACTGGATCCGCGTTCAGGGTCTTCCACAAAAGCAGAAACCCTCGATATCACCGACAGCAAGAAAACAGCAATAACAACCATCATAAAACAAAGTTTAGGGATTGTCACCACAGTACTGACAGCTGAGCATAACTTTCGCGTTCCGTCCGATTTAAATAATGTCCAGTTAAAACTCCCGTGAAGCTTTTGCGAGACTTTGATCCACTTCTGCTGACTGCGAGCTAGAAAGAGGAAGAGGCCAGACGTCTGGTTGCATGAGCGTCGATGACGCGGCGTCCTGTCCGAATATTACACGGCTGAGTCAACAGCTACGTGGGTTTGGGCGGGGTATCCGGGAAAAAAAGGGACAGGAAACTGTAGAAAGTGAAACAGACAGTTCCTATTTCCCACCAGACTTTTAGCTACAATGTAGCTTCTTAAACTGAAAACTGAACTGACAGTTTAAATTTACTATAATCTTCTATGTGAGGCTGCTTTGACACAATCCACATTGTAAAAGCGCTATAGAAATAAAGATGAATTGAATATCTTCTGCAGACAGACATAAACTTAAATTACTTAAATGTTGTCATACGCAAGCTGAACTCCCATACGATTTTTTTATATTAAAATAAAAAATAAACGTATATTAACCTCGTGTTTTGGCGTAAAGATTGCCATTTGATTTGTGACCAGTTTTACAAATATCATGCTTAAAATATATGCTAGAAAACTAATTTGTGGTGTTCCATCGTGACTCAGCATTTTTTTCTTAGTTTGTTTGTTTTATGTTAAAACCTAAAACATTTATTCTGATGTATAATCTATCTTAAGTTCCAATAAAAATAAGGTTCCCAGTCTTAACAAGAATTTTTATTAGTAAAAGTAAATATTTAAATTTTATAGATTAATATACTTGTGCATACAATGCACAAAAAGTTACATATGTTACTGTATATCTCATATTTAGATTAATTTATATTATTTTTTTTCAGCATTTGCATCTTCACAAATGCTTTCTTAATTCTACCTTGTTAAAATTTTAAGTTATTTACAGTTTTTATCGGTCGCTTTGGTGCATTTCTCACAACACTATTTACATTTGCACAACAGTTAATGCATTTCTCAAAACAATTAATACAAACTGCAAAACCTAGCTGATAACCTGTAAAAGCGTGTCACTTGCTCAAAATGAAGAGCTTATTCCTCAAAAGCAAGTATTGATGTCAATGAAAGTGTTAGTGTCATCAAGATGAAAAGTCCTGCCACCATTGTTTATGAACAAGATAGTCAAATGGCTTTGTCATGTTTTCATTATGACACTTTGTAAATGTATTCCAATGCAAAAAAGTCAGATTTTGGTGACGCATCCAGAAAATGCTCAAGACAGCATTTGCACAGCCATTAGAAAACTACAGTAAAGTTAGACATCACTGTATTTAGTGAGGCATCTGAGTACAAGACACTGAATATGTTTGTTTCACATTTTTACTGCATATGCTCTTTACAATTCTAATTTATTCACAGCATTGTGCAAAAGAATAAATACACTCTTATTTACAACAAACATAAACTCTCTTTGGGTAGAGCTGAGCACAACTGTAAACAATATTGCAGTACATATTGGAACTGAACCTATATCATACACAGGTCTGTAAAACATTCATGAAATGGTTCAGTTTAGAAGACATTTTTAGGAAAAAAAAGATTTAAAATTCTAAATAAAATGAGCTTGACAGATTTTGACAACTAGTTCAACATTTGTGTAGTGACTCAAGTAATGAAATGAGGACTAGTAGTTTTTATATGGAATGACTATTCAGCATCCACAAGTTTAGTTCATTTTGACTGACATGACATAAGCAAATGATAATGTTACAAACAGCAGAATGTATGAAAGCAATTGATGCATGTCCAAAAGCATTTGCAATTTGTTTAACGGAATGAGAAACTGCTACTATGATGTGCACAAATGACTAATTGTTTTGAGAAATGCATTAACTGTTGTGCAAATGTAAATAGTGTTGTGAAAAATGCACCAAAGTGACTGAGAAAAACTGTAAGTTAAGTAATAACTTAGGTAATAACATAGTCATAGCTATAATTTAATTTACAACAAATATAAGTTATAATAACTATAAACTTAGTTATAACTATAGCTATAATAACTATAATAAATATATTTTAAATAAAGACATTTTTGACCAAAAAAATAACATTGCAGTATTTTTTAAACTGTTGTAAAGGAATGTTTTCTCTATCAAAAAAAAAAAAATGTGTTCACAGTGTTTCCCCGAATAAAGGAAAAATATAATATAAATAGCTTCCTTGAATTCTTTTTAGTTTTTGTACTTTTTCCCCCAGACACAGTGGCTTGTGTAGACCCTGAAGAGTGTGTGAAGGTGTGTGGTGCAGAGGTGGGCTGCTCCAACATCGCTTTCCCAAAACTGGTGATTGAACTCATGCCTAGCGGTAATCAGGACCTCTTATTCTTTTTTCACATTATGCATATTATGTATTTTTATTGTCAATACATATATTTTATGAAGTGTGTCAGACATTTTAGCTACTGTATAACCATGCAGTTGTAATCATGTATTCCAGGCCTTCGGGGGTTAATGATAGCTGTAATGATGGCCGCATTGATGTCATCACTTACCTCCATCTTTAACAGCAGCAGCACCCTCTTCACCATGGACATCTGGAAGAAATATCGAAGAGGCGCTAGCGAAAAAGAGCTGCTACTTGTTGGCAGGTATTAATATGTGTTCATGACTGCATTTTGACATGTCGTCCAGGAACTTTAAAATGATCAATCATTATGACATGCATTAGGAATAAAGATAACATGTTGTCTAAGATCCAACATCACAGTGTTTGATGCAAAAGCTATCACAACTCTGTTAAAATAATTGGGTTAAAAATACCCCAACATATAATCCAACTATAGGTTATTAAAGCACCTTCCCAACTATGGGTTATTTTAACCCAATGCATTGGGTTACATTATTTAACCAAATGCATTGGGTTATTTTGATTAAATATTTTTTTTTCATTCTGGTATTACTATTGCTACTATTACTACTACTATTAATTTTACAATTATAACTGTATAAATAAATAACATACAGTATTCAAAAGTATTGAAAATGTATTTTTCCATAACATTTTAGTTCCAGACACTTTTGTTTTAATAAATCAAGAATCACAAACAATAAAGAAACAGTACAATTTACAGACAATTCTAAACTGTGCAAGCAGAAAATCATGTGTTGATTGAGCAGAATATGGGGTTCTGTGTGCTGTAGAGACTGTCCAGCAGATGAAGCATGCTTTACTCAGTGTCCACAATGTACAATACATTTTAACCACATCCAAACACTTCTAAAAGATGGTCTTGGATGGTGAAATGGATATAAAAACATGACGGAGAGGTAATTTGATAAAAAAATAACAACAAAGTTATTGCGTTATAGCTTAAATAAACTTTATAACGCAAAAAACAACATTGCTCACGCATATTAATACAGCTGTTTTGTGTCAGTTAAATCAATTGGCTGTTAAAATTCAAAATTTTAACCCAACTGGTTGAGTTATTAAATAAATAACCAAATAAAAGTTAAAATTACCCAACAAAGCACCAAATATTTAACTCAACTAGTTGAGTTATTATTAAATAACCTAATAAAGGTTAAAAATAACCCAACAAAGCACCAAATATGTTAAACTCAACCATTGGGTAAAATAAATAACTCAACACTTTTGTTAAAGTGAAAAAAGAATGTAGAAATTAGTTTTGGCATCAGAAATGCAATCCAAAATTGTGATAAGAAATACATATTAATCAATTAGTTTAGCTCATAACTATCTTTTGTCATTAGCTGAGATTAGTTTATGAGAAACCAAATATCTACTTTATGTAACTAGACTATTAAAGAGTAGCTAAATATCATATATGATCAGCTTTATTACCACAATCTCCACATCAGGTTCATATCAAAACTAATATGTTGATTTGTTCTGTCAGGATAGTGACTGTTATTCTGGTGGTGATCAGCGTGGTTTGGATCCCAATTCTTCAGAGTGCTAACAGCGGTCAGCTCTATGTTTACATCCAGTCGGTGACCAGCTATCTGGCCCCTCCTGTTACTGCCATTTTTGTAATGGCGGTTTTTTGGAAAAGAACCAATGAAGCGGTAATGCACACACAAACGCATTCATACAACAAATAAACAGTGTCTGTTGCCTCACTTAGACTGTGTACATATTGACATACCAGCATTATCAGTCATATATGCATTTGAAGAAAGCTCTTCTCTCTCGCAAAGAAGGAATGTCAGGCTTTAATGCTTCCGATTAGTGAGGGTGTGTGTTTTTGTCTGTTCAAACACAAAGAGTGCGTCTGAATGGCAGTGAAGGACAGAATAACTTTCACTCATAAGTGACTGAGATAAGAGATATCCATAGTTGTTTATAATAAGTCATGCCTTAAAGGATCACTCCACATTTTTTGGAAATAGGCTCATTTTACAGCTCCCCTGCAGTTAAAGGGTCAGTTTTACTGTTTTTGAATCCATTCAGACAATCCCTGGGTATAGCAGGAATGCTTTTAGGTTAGCTTAGCATGCATCTTTGAATCAGATTAGAGCCTTAGCATCTCACTCAAAAATTTCAAAAAAGATTTCTGAAATTTTTTCTATTTAAAGCTTGATTCTTCTATAGTTACATCTAAGACTGATGGAAAAGGAAATGTTGCTATTTTCTAGGTTGATATAGATAGGAACAATACACTCATTCTGGTGTAATAGCTAATCAAGGAACATTGCTGCTATACCATGGCTGCAGCAGGTGCAATGATATTACACAGCACCTGATAATTATCTCAATCCAGGTAAATAGGAAAAAGAACTGCATATTATTATTATTATTGAAATTATCAAAACTTTTTTTTTTTTTGAGTGAGATGCTAATGGTCTAATCCGATTGAATGATTTATGCTAAGCTAAGTTAAACTTTCTCCTGCCAGACCCAGAGATTGTGGGAATGGATTCAAAAAGGTAAAACTCAAGTGTTTCACTCTGGGAGAGATGTAAAATGAGCCTATTTGCAATAAATAAATGTAAAAAATATATTAAATAATAAAAAAATATATTAAAATTATTAAAATCCTTTAATACAAGTCATTTATTGTTGTGTTTCTGAGTCGTTATAAAATCTATTTTTTTAATTAGTAATAAATACATTAAGTCAGACTTGTCTTAGCAGCATTTTACTTTATACATGTAATATAAAACATGTAATATAATATATAATTGAAATGATCAAAAGTCTTTTTTTTTGTTTTTTTTGGAGTGAGATGCTAATGGTCTAATCCGATTGAATGATTTATGCTAAGCTAAAAGTCCTCCTGCCAGACCCAGAAATTGGGTGATTGGATTCAAAAAGGTAAAACTCAATTGTTTGGTGAGATGTAAAATGAGCCTATTTACAAAAAAAGCAAAGCGTTCCTTTGATAAGTCATTCCCTTACAAAAAATACTGCAGTTTTTTAAAGGAATACTGCAGTTTTAGTTAACTTCTGAAAAGTGCAGTTTTAACTGTGTTATTTAAGTATATTGCAGTATTACTGCAATACAGCAGAAGTACTACAATACAACCAACTGCAGTACATCTACTGCAATACAACTAAAGTACTACTACAGTACAAATGCAGTACAACTACTTCAATAGTACTGAAGTGATACTACTACTATAATGCAGTTCAACAACTGCAATGGTACTGAAGTACTACAACTACTATAATGCGGTACTGCTACTGCAATACAACTGAAGTACTACTACAGTACAACTGCCATATATCGCTATTGCCAACGCAATCTCACGGCAATTCCTAACTTTTGGATTTAGTGGCTAATTCGTATGAATTCATACAATCTAATTCGTACAAATAGGTACGATTTGCTCATCACCCAATGACAAATGGGGTTAGGGGTGGGGTTAGGTGCCACGCCTCCTTTTTAAAATCGTACATTTTCGTACAACTGAACTGAATTAGCCACTAAACTGACAAAATGTAAAATACGTTTCCTCGTGAGATCAGGCTGCTATTGCAATACAACTGAAGTACTTCAGTAAACTGCAGTACAACTACTACTTTTCCTGCTCTGTGATGGTTTCAGAATGAGGTTTCAGTACTTCAGTTGTAATGCTGAAGTACTACCACAATATATTGTATTGCACTTTTAAGAAGTATAACTAACTACAGAAATACATCTTCAATACTGCAATACATAATAAAACTAAAGTGCACTTTAAATACTTATGTACCTAAGTGCAATACATTATATAACATATCACTATATTGCCCCTCTCAGTTTATTTAATGTTACTTCAATTGTACTTCAGATTTTACTGCTGTTGAACTTTATTGCATTGCAGTTTAACTGTGTTTTTACATCATTTTACTGCAATTTTGCAATTGCATTCACTTTTGCCACAGTTTTCTTTGTATGTAGGCTACTGCTGTTGTACTGTTCAGTTCACTGCAGTTATTTTTTATTATTTGTTTTTGCAAATAAACTCTTAAAATTCAAATAAAAAAAATTACTGGAATCCAAAAAAACATCCTTGAAAAAAGTACAAAATATTCTTGGAAGATGTTGAAGAA
>CAIGQZ010033037.1:4669930-4689932 GCA_903798205.1 Danio tinwini
TTTTTTTTTATTATTATTAAATGTATTAAATTTTTTATCACAAGGAGCTGATCCCCTAAAATGAAAATATTAATATTAGCAGAAAATATTCCTGCAATTTAGAACTGGCACAGAGTAAAATGAATGTACATGTACTGTAATGTTTTCAATCTTACAATCAACAGTCAAACCCAGCGGTTTAAAGTAACAAATTACAAATCCACAAAGATTATTGTAATTGAGTAGTTTTCATCAGGAATTGTACTTTATTATTGTAAATTGTACTTTGCAAACCGGCTATTACACAGATGCTTTACAAGTTCAGCAAACATGCACAGTACACTGTAAAAGAGACAGCCCATCATTGAGATTAAAAGTGAACAACAAAGTAGTGATAGATGTGTAAAAATTTTCATACTGATAGATGTCTGAATTATTTTTGGTTGATTTAGAATGATACAATTTCTGATGGATTATATCTAATTTATCTGACATAAATTTGAGTTCTGGTCGTATTTTAGTACAATTGTCTAAACTATGAAGAATAAACTGGCTTAATTATATGTTAATATAGAATATGTAATTATATTAATCTATCTTTGAAATGGTCTACTACTCAGAAGGTACTGCATTTGAATTTATTTCTCTACTTTTAGAAAAGTACGTTTAATACAGTATGATTGTGAGCAGAATGAAACTCGGACATACTACATCCGCCATTTTGTCATGATCACATGACCTCAGTTGCGTCGCTTCTCTCCCATTTATGATTTCTCTCACAGTTCATCATGCGGCTAGTGTAACATGAATCAGATGCACACTTCAGAATCTCGCCAGAAGTAGTAGGTCATCTGGGTACTGTTTTTCCGAAATCTATGAATTCGGACCTATTATTCTGCTCGCATATTGTTTTTAGCGCACTATATAGCATGGAAGTATGCGATTTTGGACGCAGTTAATGTCTTTATATTTGCGCTGTCAATTTTACACACTTGTATTGTAACTTTCTATGTTGCTAATGACTTTATATAGCTACAATCTTACATTTCGTTTTTACAACTAGTTGTTTAATTGGTTTTAGTTACAATGAAATAAAGTGTTTTATGAATGCCAAACAGGTTTATAGAGGCACTTATGACTAAGGCCAGACGGAATTTGCAAACGTTTTTTGCTATTTCTGCAGAGAATTTTGGTAAAAATCTGTGGATTTCTGCTGAAAAATTTTGGGAGTATCATAACTAAAACCTTAATATGTTAAATAAAAAATAATGTCTTTTTAACTATTATTTAATGATTATAATGCAAATCCAATTAGATCCACTTTATTTGGTAAACAAAGCAAGTCTCTCATATAATAGATCTACTAAAAGACAGAAAATATTACTGTACAAACTGCACTCTACATAAATCAGATGAACATTTTTATATTAGTCAATAGTATTGCTGTAAAATAATTAAAACTGAATTAATATAGATTTACACACATTGAAGTAAATAAACAGAATTAATGATGGGCTAAAAATCTGTGGAAAATCTGCTGAATTCTGCACGCTCAGATTCCGTGTGGGTCTACTTATGACTGATGGTGACTTGTTAGCACAGGTAAGTGTTTAATAGTCTTTTTAAAATGGTTATATTAGTGCCATGTGCCATTAGCATTTATGCTAGCAAGTGGAGTTTTTGGCTAAAAAGTTTAAAATGGTCAATTCTGTTACTGTCAAGCTCTGTTACCAAAATAGAGTAGCAATAATGACAGTATGTGACAAAGTTGACAAATAAAACTATAATGAACTTATTAGTATTACCAACGCAATCTCATGGCAATTCGTAACTTTTTGATTTAGTGGCTAATTCGTATGAATTCGTACGATCTAATTCGTACAAATAGGTATGATTTGCTCATCACCCAATGACGGTTGGGGTTAGGGGTGGGGTTAGGTGCCAAGCCTCCTTATTAAAATCGTACATTTTCGTACAACTGAACTCGTACGAATTCATACGAATTAGCCACTAAACTGCCAAAACGTAAAATACTTACGTTTTCTCGTGAGATAAGGCTGGTATTACAGGTATTAGAGGCAATGATGAGTTGTTAACATGGGTGAGTGTTAAATCCTGGGTCACGTTCACATCATAGTGGATGACATTATTTCATGACTAGACATTACCTTGTAAAGACTTACAGTAACATAATACGTTTCATATCAAAACACTAGTCATGTACATGAGTCAATTTTACCAGTAGGCAGTTCTAGTGTTAAACTACAGAGCCTCTATACTTAAAGGTTGATTCACGGAAACAGAATTACTGATTATTACCATATCTTTCTGTTTCCCCTGACTTTTCTGTCTTGCTTCTCTGTCATCACACTCATGTAAACACAAAGAGAAACATCTGTGCTGGCCTCAGGTATTCCAGCTTGTTAAGAGTCTCTACGCTAATAATACCTGACAGGATTTGATTCATTGTGTTGCAACTGTCCCTCGATTTCTCTTTCTATTTCCTTCTCTGCGTCTCGATAGATTCAGACATTTTAGGTCAGGTCTTCGGAGGTGTAAAGCGATCTAAAAATAATCACGTCCACCATCCTAACACCTGCCAAGCTTTTCAATACAATTCTACCATGAGAGGTGAGGTAAAAGGATGCTAATCCAGTTATTACTATACTTCATATTACTTTATATTATGTTTATTATGTTAATATGTTTATATTGGTTTATTCAATATAATTAATATTGAATAAACCAATATCAACATAATATAAACATAATAAAACAAAGTATTATACTGTAGCCCTGAGCAACTAGCGCCAGATAGCTTACATGAAAGTATGGTGACAGAGAAAGCTAAACATTTTAATCAATTTTACATCACATCCACATGCAAAATAACACAAAACATACAAATACCAATGCAATCTCATGACAATTTGTACTTTTTTGATTTAGTTGCTAATTTATGTTAATTTGTACGATCTCAAGTGTACATTTTAGTATGATTTGAACATCCACCAATGAGGGAAAAGGTTAGGGTTTGGGGGCACGTCTTCTTTAAAAAATCATACATTTTCATATAAATGCAATCGTATGAGTTTGTAAGTATTATCCACTTTACTGAAATAGTTGTGTTTCCTCATGTGATCAGGATGGCAAATACTGAAATGCCCCACAAATAGCACAAACCTCAATGAAAATGTGTCAGGGGACCCTAAAAATTGACAGAGCCCGGCTGCTTCCTGTTTAGAGTTAATGGTGTTGTTGAAGATCTGAGGGTTGTTTTTTTTTATTTATTTTTTATTGTCCTGCTCATTTGGTTTCTTCTTGTTAGTATATTTTTAGACTTAATAATCTGTACTGTATGATGAGGACATTTTAATAATAAAAAACATTTTAATCTAAACAGGAGGCAGCCAAGTTCGTCATTTTTTGGGGTCCCCTGACACATTTCCATTGTGTTATCTGCAGTATATTTCTGCAAGTTCATGTGTTGTGAGAGTTTGCGTGTGCATGTGTTGTCAAATTGATGAGGTAGTTTTTTATTTTTTTCAATTTGTTAGCAGTTTTCTATTTGTGGTGGCATGGTGGCTCAGTGGTTAGCACTGTCGCCTCACAGCAAGAAGCTTGCTGGTTAGGCTGGGCTAAATTGGCCGTAGTGTAAGAGTGTGAATGTGAATGTGAGTGTGTATGGGTGTTTCCCAGTACTGGGTTGGGTTGGAAAGGCATCCACTGCGTAAAACATATGTTGGAATAGTTGGTGGTTCATTCCGCTGTGGTGACTTCTGAAAATCAGAGACTAAGCTGAAGGAAAATGAATGAATTTTCTATTTACATGTGTTTTCTTAACTTGCTTGTTTGAGCTCTCTAGGTCATCGTATGAAAGAGATACACAATCATGCCGTCTACTATTAAGTATTTGGGCTTAGCGATTAGTGGATAATACTGATAAAAGAAAAATCCCATGGAGCCACAACTAAAGTCAAGAATATCATTGGCCACATACACACTCCATCTAAATTCAGTTGTCAGTTCACTGTTTAGTGCTTAATTCTGTTTTGTACACAACCTGCATGCAACTACCGTTTTAACACTCGAATGACACTGCTTTTACAAAACTTACAGTGTGTAGAGAAGAAAACTGAACAACTAGTTGTTAATGGTGTGTTTAAGTGTGTATTAGAGCTGTGTGTTTTCTTTGTGCAAATAAAAATCACATGGATTGAGGTCAGTGTTGACTCATCAGGGTTGCCAGATCTTGGCAGGAAAAGAAACTGCAAATTAGAATGAGCCCATAATAAAATTAAACCCAAGCACACTGTCTTGAAAAAATATAACCTACACACCACAATATCATGACCTGAAGCTGACTACTTTTGAACTCCAGAAACTAAATTTCATAAGCCCACAGATGATTTATAAAAATAACTCACATATTAAAAATATGCACATCACTTCTGAAACTTTGAGTGTAAATGGGCATAGATTGTGTGTGTACACAATGATACAATGTAATACAAGGTAAAATATGTGCAATATTATTGTATTATAACTATTTAAATAACTGTCTTAAATGTAATGCACGTTAAAACACGTGCAGTAATATACACTCACCGGCCACTTTATTAGGTACACCTTACTAGTACCGAGTTGGACCCTCTTTTGCCTTCAGAACTGCCTCAATCCTTCATGCACATCCATGATGCAAATCTCATGTTCCACCACATCCCAAAGGATTGGATTGAGCTTTGGTGACTATGGAGGCCATTTGAGTACAGTGAACTCATTGTCATGTTCAAGAAACCAGTCTGAGATGATTCATGCTTTATGACATGGCAGCAGATCGTCTTGACCATGCCTCAATGCATTGAGTCACTGCCATGTGATTGGCTGATTAGAAATGTGCGTTAACGAGCAGTTGGACAGGTGTACCTAATAAAGTGGCCGGTTAGTGTATGTTCCTGTAATGGCATAAATATTATACTAAATAGATTGTAAAGCTTTAAAAGTCTCCAAGAGTTAAAACTCTGCTTCATGTTGTGACCCCATCACCACATTTCTAATAGTTCAATGGCCTGTCATTGATAGTTCCTTACATATAATTCTACTTATTGGTTAAATTAGTGTACTACACACATAGTATTAGCGTCTCAGCAAGTACATTTAGGTTTGGCATATTTAAAAGGTTTCAGTTTCCACCATCTCTGCACTGTTTAAATAGGTTCTGGAGTGCTGGGAGCAAAAGGATTACATCACAGCAACACGCTACCATGCACTCCACTCTAATTAGACTGTATTAATGAAGAGCCGGATAGAGTAACAAGGACACGCATTACCATACGCATATGCAAGAACACTCATGTCCGCTGTCGACATTTGCAGCACACGCAGGGAATAATTAAAAGCCTTCATAGTGAAAAAATTTATATGGGTAATTCTATAAGTGTAGGTATATTTGGTGTCCACTGTCGTCATTATTATTATTATTATTATTATTATTATTATTGTGAATTGTTTATTATTTATTATTATTTATTTATTCTAGTTTTTTTTTTTTTTTGCTAATTAAATAATATGCTACTCATTGCCTTAATATCTTACAGGCCATAAAAATCTATTCTACTTTCTGCAAAAATAGTGTCTTATACACCTGAAAAGATTAGTCATTGATTAGTCAATTGTATTTTTCCTCATGATGTCTTAAGGCTGATTTCTACTTCTGTGTCAAGTGATTGACGTGACCCATGGCGTCTGCCTTGTGGCTAGTCATGCATAGGCCCACACGGAATCTGCGCGTGCAGAATTCCACAGATTTTTCGCAGATTTTCCGCAGATTTTTGCAGATTTTTAGCCCATCATTAATTCTGTTTATTTACTTACAGTTAACTATTTACTGTTAATCTAATTGGATTTGCATTTTAAACATTAAATAAAAGTTTAAAAGATATTATTTTTTATTTCACATTTTAAGGTTTTAGTTATGATACTCCTAGAATAATTCTGCAGAAATCCGCAGATTTTTACCAACATTCTCTGCAGAAATAGCAAAAAACGTCCGCAGATTCCGTCTGGCCCTAGTCATGCATTTATACTTCTGCATGCTGTTTGTGTTGCTCTGCAGTAACACTTCCGAAACACTAGCTGGCAGTAAGTTTTTATGTTCCTCTGTGTCATTTTTTTGCGGGTGTTTTTTTTTTTTTTTTAACGCTACAAGTAGCTAAACTCGCTCATTCAAAGGTGGGAACCGGAGGCCGTGCAACAACATTAATTATAAAGGTAATCACAAAACAAGTCTCTATCTGGCGCTCCTTCACAGGACTCGACACTTGTAAACACTTCCATCGGGCTTGCGGATCTCAGCACCACCCACACTCGTAAGCGCTACCAAGCTGACCAATCACAGAGCTGGTGCTACGTGTTGCAACGTGTAGTTAAATTTTTTTTGAGAGGTGCACGTCGGTGTCGACCACAGCAAGGGCTATTTGACTGTGCGAAGGCTGAGCCAGACCATATAAGTGTGTTTAACGCAGAAGTACAAAGCAACCTTTAGTATGTAATAAAAATATTTTATTTACTTGTCTTTTTTGGTAATATTTTATTTATTTTTTATTTTATTTTACAACAAACTGTTTAAAAGGTACTTTTATCTTATAAAAATGAATGTCGGTAAAACTTCAATACTGTTTACCATATTTTACCTTTAATCCAATAGGCTCAAACTCAATTTCTGGAGGGCCACAGCGCTGCACAGTTCATCTTCAACCACCTCTAATTCACACTTGCTTAATAGTCTCTAGTGGTCTTGAACACCTTGATTAGTTGATCAGCTGTGTTTGATTAGGGTTGGAGCAAAACTGTGCAGAGCTGCGGCCCACCAGGAATCCAGTTTGAGATCTATACTTTAACATTATGAAACGATTTATCATATCTACAGTATGT
This sequence comes from Danio tinwini, assembly GCA_903798205.1. Taxonomy (NCBI): domain Eukaryota; kingdom Metazoa; phylum Chordata; class Actinopteri; order Cypriniformes; family Danionidae; genus Danio; species Danio tinwini. The sequence goes on from CAIGQZ010033037.1 coordinate 4,676,843, forward strand.
AAAATGCAGGAAATGATGTCACATTCTTTCACTGATAAGATCTGAGGCACTGAAAGGAACGTGTGCTCTTTCAGAGAAAATATTTTCATCGAAAAAGTTCATTTCCCAAGAGTTATTTTGTAAAAAGTCAGAGCTGTTACCAAAATATTAAAAACAACACAGAATTGATTGCAGATTACACGGTGGATTGATTTAATATTTACAGCTCTTTTTAGAAATGCTATCATTAGTGCCATGTGCTCTTAGCATTTACGCTAGCAAGTGGAGTTTATGGCTAATGGGTTTAAAATGGTCAATTCTGTCACTGTCAAACTCTGTTAGCAAAATAGAGCAGCAATAATGATAATATGTAACAGAATTGACAAACAATAGATATTGTAGTAATACTAGTAGTAACTGAATTATGATTTCTTATACTTTAAATAATTACTGTTTGTGGTTTACTTTGTTTATTTATATATATATATAATTGTAATTTTTTTTTAAACAAATGCACATTGCATTTCCAATTATAGAATGTCAATGTTAGTATTATCTTTATAGTCCAGTAAAGGCAGGCTCCATCTGACCTGACAGACACAGAAAACTCTCCTGGTGTGCTCTCGCTCTCCCGAATGAGAAACGCTCCACACTCCAGCGGCCTCAGACGGTTTTCTGCAGCCTGACGGGAAATTCCACCCACAAACCACCTGTGAAACACAAGCTCATCTGTCACATCACCATCATATCTATGTCTGTCGATACAATAAATGTTACACAAACGATTCTTTGATCAAGTAAATCATGCTTGATTTTGTTTAGAGCAATGATATGAACATGTATTTTATATTGCATTTGAGATACATTTCATCATCTTGATTCATTGTTTTAGAAACTAACCTTTGACGTTGTGCCATACATGTTGAGCTACAGAAATATCTAATTATTACTATGATAATGGCAACTTTTTCACAGTCAAGTATTTTTAATTTAAGATTTAAGTTCAAAATAATTCAACAAATTAAATACATGAAGAAGTTCTACAAGGTGCATCACGGTGGCGCAATGGGTAGTATGATCGCCTCACAGCAAGAAGGTTGCTGGTTTGAGTCCTGGCTGGGTCAGTTGGCATTTCTGTATGGAGTTTGCATGTTCTCCCCCTGTTTGTGTGGGTTTCCTCCGGGTGCTTTGGGAGTCCAAAGACATGCGCTATAGGTGAATTAAACAATTTAAATTGCCCTTGAATGAGAAATTGTGGATGTTTCCCAGTGTTGGGTTGCAGCTGGAATGGCATCTGCCGCGTAAAACATATGTTGGATGAGTTTACGGTTCATTCCACTGTGGTGACCCCTTATTAATAAAGGGATTGATGCCGAGTTGAGACTGCATGATTTTAGCCCTGATTTTGACTCGCCGACAGTTTTTGAGAAATTGCAGACAAATGCCTGAAATCACAGGCAAATGGATGCGTGTATGAACTATCAAGGACCTGTTATGAAAGAATCGCCGATGAGTCGCCGACAGCCGTGAAATATTTGGCATGCTAAATATCTAGAGCTGTCAGCGATGCACATCATGCTGTGTGAATGTGTTCTAAGCCAAAAAGAAAATGATGTTCTACAAATGGCAAAATTCTTTACTTATATATATTTGTTTTTGATTTGAGATGGATTGGTTTGTTGTATGCACATTGTATTTTTCTCATTTATATCAGATATACATCAGTGTTTTCTTAATGTACTGTATAGTAAGAAAATGTCCTGCTATTTTATGATTAATATGTATCTTTAGCAGCATTCACTGTAAGCCAACATTTATGAATGGTTGAATGTTCAGAACATATATTTGATAATTCTGCGCCTAGACTGCAGCTCTGCACAAGATGTTTGGCCATAGGAGAAATGGTCATGCCCAACTGAGCCTGGTTTCTCTTGAGGTTTTTTAAATTCTTCACTTTTGCCAATTGGTGAAGTTTTTTCCTCGCTGCTGTCGCCACTGGCTTGCATGGTTCGGGATCTGTAGAGCTGCGCATTGATGGAATTGCTCTTCAGTGTTTGGACTCTCAGTAGTGATTATTAACCCACACTGACCTGAGCTAAACTGAACTGAACTTAACACTGAAAACTGAACTGACACTGTTTCAATTCATTATAAACTTCCATGTGAAGCTGCTTTGACACAATCTACATTGTATAAGCGCTATACAAATAAAGATGAATTGAATTGAATAATTGAAGTACAATAATTGGTATGCACCAATATGGAAATTTTGTTGGATATATCCAACGCAATCACATGGCTTGTAATTTTTTTATATGGTCTCTAATTTGTACTAATTTGTATGATCTCATTTGTAAATTTTTAGTACAATTTGCTAATGTCGGTTTGGGGGGGCACAACTTGTAAAAATTGTGCAGCAAAAAAAAAAAATTCTTTAATATTGTATCAAATTTGTAACCACTTTTCTGACAAAACGTAAAATAGTTAAATTTCATTGAGATCGGGCTTACTTATCAATAACCTAATACTCTTTATATTGGGTAGTCAAAATTGATATACTGGCCAATAAATCTTCATATACTGGCCAATAAATCTAAATAATAGATTTGTTTTTACCTTAAAACAACAAAAAGGTGAACAAATACAGTGAACAATGTTATATTAAAACCATAACTGCACAAAACAAAAAAGCAGCAAGAACACATCTAGACCTTTCTTTTCCTAAAATCAATTCCAAATTGCAGTCCAGGACTTTTTAAGAAAAGAGCACACACGCATTTCTGTGTTTCGAGTCAAACCAGCAAGCACAACATTTGAATGTATTTTTTGTTGGAATAAGCCTACACTGAAAAATTGATTTGTAGTTCAGTCCCTGTCGGCCTTTTCCCAGCATGCACTAGGACTTGAATAATTAATGTGGTTGCAATGTTTGGCCATTTGCCAGTTTTATTGTTGCTGATTTGATGTCAGGTTTAGCATCTTATTGTCATATAATGACATGAAGAATTGATTCCACTGTTAAAATGATCAGATTTTATATATGCAGCTTGAAAATGATCTGGATTAATAGATATGGGTAACAAGATCAGAGAGCATTCTTACAAATTTTAAATAAAACAAAACACAGTCATTTACAGCTTTTTTTTCTTTAGAAAATAATTTTCTTTAAAAAAATAATAAATCCATGTGATATTAAATGTGCATTTAAATAGGATATACTTTTTTCACCAAATGTTAATTTCTTTGACTTTTTAAAGTTTTAACACAGCTATTACATTATGAAGATGTTTTCATATTAAAAATGAATTTAAATATAATATAAATGACAAAAAATGTAATTTAATTTTACTAAAACAACTAAACTCCAGAGAAAACTGCACTGATCTAAAAAAAAGATAAAATGACACAATCTAAATGCTTTAGTATTGGTTTATTTGCTAATAATAATAAAAAAAATAAATCTTTTAAATTTTTGCTTGATGACATGGTGGCTCAGTGGTTAGCACTGTCGCCTCACCACAAGAAGGTAGCTGATTCGAGTCCCGGCTTCTGTGTGTTTGCACAGTCCGGTTTCCCCCACAGTCTAAAGACATGCGCAATAGGTGAATTGAATAAACTACATTGGCTGTGGTGTATGTGTGTGGATGTTTCCCAGTACTGGGTTGCAGCTGGAAGGGCCTCTGCAGTGTAAAACATATGCTGGATAAGTTAGCGGTTCATTCCGCTGTGGCGACCCATGATGAATAAAGGGACTAAGCCGAAGGAAAATGAATGAATGAATGAAATTTTTGCTTAAGGTATTCTTTATAATTTGTATCAATTATTTTAGAGTTGTACCTTTGACATTGCTGTTGTTTGCACCATGCTCTAAATTTTGAGCTACAGAAACACCACATTATTACTACAGTACTGACGATTATTCAACAAATGACTTAAAAAAATTTATGTAAACTCTTCCAACCTAAGTTCTAATATAAAACAATTTGTTCAGTGATTTGGGAGAAGATACTGTATATGTTGTCTCATTGATATCATAAATACAAAGTGAGCAAACATCATGATTAAGTGCAGCTTTAACTGCGTTGACTGTAAGCCAGTGTTTGATCTCATTCACTCCTCTGGTTTATATACAGTCGTCAATTTTAACAGCCTCATCCTTCCAAATCAGAGTAAATGGTTGCTTTTCAGTCATAAACTGCTCTGTTCAGATCAAGCCAAAGCATGTCTGTTGGGCTTTGGTCTGAACTTTTGCCAATCGTTTACATCTAAAAAAAAATCATTCACGTCATGCTTAAACTTCAGGCCGAGGAAGTCCTTATTTAGTCCTTACCTCGAGGAGTTTTACCTCGCAGTACTCGTCACACTGTCAGGAAAACCACACCTACAGCAAAGCGTCATATGACATCACAGCAGGTGTATTGCTGGGAAATCCTATATATGGGTTAGGAGGGTCAACTTTTTTGGTAATGTTAGTTTGTGTAATACAAGCATCAATTAATCAAATTAATGTTTTTATTTACTTTGCATCTAATTTAATTATAAAACGGATTAAAATGTTTAGTGTTTTGTGGAATATTTAGTGTATTCTGACCTCATCCTCTCATCCTCTGATTAGCTATTTCAGAGGTTACTGTAGGTCAAACTTTACAAACTATGTATGTAATTTTACTTTAATTTTAGGCCCCGCTTACACGAATACGTTTTAGTTTTAAAAACGGTGTTTTAGAATGAAAACGATCCGTGTCCACACTTGCGTTTAACCCTGCGTTTCTGAACAACTCTCCATCCACACTATCCCACTGAAAACGCACATCACATGACCACACATACACTTTAGCATGCACTGCAGCGATAAGAGCTGTGCACGTCGGACTGCTCATCAAGGATCTACCGCTGGATCTAATCTTTTTTCTGATCTAATTTGTTAAACGTGATATTTAATTCATCTTGTTGTCTATATCTGACGACATATTCCCCGACTTTGGTCTTTTGAATTTATTACTTGTTCTTAGGTAACGTGTTTTATCTGAGCGCGAAGATAAGTTAGTATATTAATTAATGTAACCACGTACACTCATTCTGCACATTTTTAACTGATTGCTTGCATTTATTTCCTATAATGTATAAACTTAGTGTATGTTATACTTTTATAATGGCATTATTGATTATTAAAACTGGTATTCAGCAAAAAAAAAGAGGCGATGTTTCGTATTTTCAATGAGAATGAAAGGAGGCTGTAATGTTATAGGCTCCGTTATGTTATAAATATGAATACAGTGAAGATAACGGTCATATAAATATGGAGCTACACAATGCCTCAACATTTTTTGTGTCTGTTAAGTTGCTAATATCAAAATAAAAATAGGCAGTTCCTCATATCATGTTTTCATTTTATTGTTAAGAAAGTGAAACAGCATAGCCAGGGTGATGTGAATGAGGTTATAAAGTACACTGCTCCCTTTAAAGATTTACCCGACGTGTCCTCGGGAGTTTGTTTTTCATATCAAACTTGCAAAGTCTGATCTTACAAGGAGAGGACGCAAGACTGAACTTTGTGTAGGCTACTTAATATTGAGAAAAAAGCCCCAATCAGATAGGCTTTTTTGATATAGTTCTTTGGGACATAGCCTCGTCTACCCAACAGCTCTGCCGTGTACCAGTTTGGATCATCATCCATGTTTGTCAACTAAAATAAGCATAAGATCAACGTTTACATGTCCATCATCACCATAGCTCATATTTTTCCTCCTTACTTAGGAATACAGTAGGCCAGTTTTCATAAATATTCATCAAATTTAGCTGGTTACCAGTTGATTCACTTGAAAATAACGGGTTAACCTAACATAAACGTTTCTCTGTACCAAAGCATATACCAAAATAGGTTAACAGAAATTTCTGGATTTCTTAATATGTAATGTCAACACAATCTCACGGCTATTCGCAACTTTTTGATTTAGTGTACAAATTCATACAAATTAGCCAATCTAATCCATACCATTTAGTACGATTTGCTCATCATTCAATGATGGTTGGGTGCCTCGCCTCCTTTTTAAAATCGTACCTTTTCGTACAACTCAACTCATATGAATTCGCCACTAAACTGCCAAAACGTAAAATACTTACGTTTCCTCGTGAGATCAGGCTGGTAATGTATATGTAAATATTTTATATATTAAAGTTAACATAAAATTAACGTAAAATATTTTAACGTCTGCAGTCAAGTTTTCAGATGTCTCCGTTTTCCCCCATCCACACTGACACAAAGCAGCAGTGTTTTAAAATGAAGATGGCCTCTTCAGCGTTTTTAAAAAGCTCCGTTTTCGGGGCTGGAAAACTCTGGCGTAGTGTGGACAAATGGCATAACCGTAGCAAAACTTTTGCGTTTTAAAACTAAAACGTATTAGTGTAAACAGGGCCTTAGGCTACATGTAGAAGCAAATGTCTATTTTACGTCTTACGAGCATTTTCTTGTGAACATTTTCGATGTCTGTCGGTACTCTGAATCTGATGGTTTCAGACTGTTAAATGAATATTTTCCAGATAAACTGATTGGCGCGATTATGCATTCACAATGGTATGAACCATTATAGGGGTGGTCAAATGTATATTTATATTATCTGTTATTTTAATAATTAACATTTTATTGAAAATACACTACTCAGCATTTAAGCGCAGACCCTCACCCATATTTCTCATTTTGACTTTCTTCAGAGGGAATCAATTGTTAATTAGAGGGGTCAATCACCCCAAACCCCTTTGTAATTCTCACCCTGGTTAGGGTTAGGATGAAACCACTTCTATCATGACTGATGCACATTAATTCTACAGTACATATAATCCTAAACCCAATCCTAAAACCTACAGAAAATCCAACAGCACCATTCCTAGACTGCGGATCTGATGCAATTCTCATCCACTTTACCCAACGCAAATTCACTCTAAAGTAAACGTCTATCAAACACTCGTGGGGAGCACAGACTACAAGAGATATCAGGAACACAGAGCGAAGGCGAGAAATATTTGTGAGAAATGGCCTAGTTTCAATATCAGGCACACATAACACACCACAATAATGTGCTCTGAATGTGTGAATAAGGAACGTTTTTTTAAAGGGTGTTTAAAAGACTTTTGTCTATATATTTTCTTTTTTTGGCATAAAACTATAGCACTCATGCCAAATAAAGAGTTGAAAAGAAGAAGACTTTAAAGGTTTTTGGAAACTAATAGAAACAAATTGCTTGTTTTCAAGTAAATACAATGGAAAATCATATAATTTTTTATCACTTTGACAACACACCATATAAAAACATGCATTAAAAATATATAAATAATATAGATATAAAGTGTTTTAATAGATTATTAATGAAGGTTCAGTAAGGAGTTCTTATAAAAAAAATTGTAACATTTTCTAAATAAACTTTCTGAAACCATTATGAGGAAACTTGAGTCTTGAGGTCTTTGAGTGTAAAGGTTTCTCCATAGCACCATCAATGTCATTAAAGAAACTTTCTTTTTTTTAAAGTTCAGTCTGAAACAACATGTTCCAAAAAGCTAAACAATAAAATGAATGTTGCCTTATCATTCACACATAAAGCTACATAATGTGATACTTACGTGTGAGGCCTTACATTGATATAGTTCTTCGGGACATAGCCTCGTCTACCCAACAACTCTGCCGTGTACCAGTTTGGATCATCATCCATGTTTGTCACCTAAAATAAGCATAAGATTTAAGTATACATGTCCACCATCACCATAGCTCATATTTTTCCTCCTTACTTAGGAATACAGTAGGCCAGGTTTCATAAATATTTATCAAATTTAGCTGGTTACCAGTTGATTCACTTGAAAATAACGGGTTAACCTAACATAAACGTTTCTCTGTACCAAAGCATATACCAAAATAGGTTAACAGAAATTTCTGGATTTCCTAATATGTAATGTCAACACAATCTCACGGCTATTCGTAACTTTTTGATTTAGTGTACGAATTCATATGAATTAGCCAATCTAATCCGTACCATTTAGTACGATTTGCTCATCATTCAATGATGGTTGGGTTAAGGGGTGGGGTTGGGTGCCACGCCTTTTTTTAAAATCCTACATTTTTGTACGACTCAACTCGTACAAATTCACCACTAAACTGCTAAAACGTAAAATACTTACGTTTCCTCGTGAGATCAGGGTGGTAATGTATATGTAAATATTTTATATTGAATTTACTAAAAACATCTTAAAATATTGATTTAACAATTTTGATTAAGTTTATTTGTAAACTAATTTCGAGAGGATCACGTGCTTATGGAGGAGTCTGAGGTCCAGCATTCTCCAGCCTCCGGCGCCTAGACTGCAGTCAGGGGCGGACTGGGAAAGCATTTTCAACCTGGCAAAAGTAACTGTCAGCCAGGTCACATCTAATGCGATCTAGAAAGTAAAGAGCGGGGGTTGGTGGTTTGGGGAAAGTGCGGCAGGCCAGACTCACTGTGGCAGGCCAGATTGACCGTCAGGCTCCCTATGGCCAGTCCGCCCCTGACTGCAGCTCTGCACAAGACGTTTGGCCATTGGAGAAATGAGCCTGGTTTCTCTCACATTTTTTTTTTTATTCTTCACTTTCGCCAATTGGTGAAGTTATTTCCTCGCCGCTGTCGCCACTGGCTTGCATGGTTTAGGATCTGTAGAGCTGTGCATCGATGGAATTGCTCTTCAGTGTTTGGACTCTCAGTAGATTATTAAACCACACTGAACTGAGCTAAACTGAACTGAATTTAAACACTGAAAATTGAACTGACACTGTTTCAATTTACTATAATCTTATGTGAAGCTGCTTTGACACAATCTACATTGTAAAAGCGCTATACAAATAAAGGTGAATAGAATTGAATTGAATTATCAGCTAGTTTCATTTCATTTCAGCTAGTCCCGCATTAGCTCATGACTGATTATCCAATTAGATGATTCCTAACTCACTATAAATAGCCAGAGTTTTCTTATCTCAATATATTCATCTTGATGAATCAGCCCCATCCACAGCCCCCCCACCCCCCCATCCCTACTTCCCTTCCTTTCCAGATGGGCAACACGGCGGCCCAGTGAATAGCACTGTTGCCTTACAGCAAGAATGTCTCTGGTTAAAGTCCCTTCTAAACCAATTGACATTACTGTGTGGACTTTGCTCATTCTGCCCGTGCTCGTGTGGGTTTTCCCCGGGTTCTCCATTTCCTTCCACAGTCCAAAAAACAGGCAACCTAAGTAAATTGAACATACCAAATTGATACCATAGCCAAGCTCTTAGCGAGTACACCTCTACTCAGCCATCCTACATCTATCATTAGCCAGAAATAAGCCAGGGAGAGTTAATCGAGATCTACCTGAGCTCAAACTCCCCTCTTGCCCTGCAAATAGGAGGGAGCCCAGAGCTCGAGGATATCATAAGCTCAGGGCTCTCTCCAGAGACAGCATGCCAAACCAGCTTTATTATCAATCATCAGCTAAGTGTGAACTCATGAAACCAATGTATGGGAAGACAAAAAAAAACATGGCATCTGTCGTCGTCAGGGCAGATCTGTAAAATTTAACATTTAAAAACCCAACATTTAGTTTTACTTTTCTTTACATTTTTTTTCAATTTAAATGACACTTTTAACCCAATAATTGGGTTTGTGTTTGACTCAACATTGGGTTACAACAACCCAGAATTATTTAGTGGGTATGTAATATATAAACAGCATCTATAATCTGATTATAAGTACTTTAAAATCTGATTAGATGATCTAGAGTACATCACAATCATCATTAAAATTACAATCATTTCTTATTCATTACAGTGAAATGTCAAAGTTTTAAAACATTTTCCAAGCCTACATGGTAAATATGTAAAAATACTAAACAAATTTCTTCCAAAACTAAAAACAGTTTGCAAAACAATGCAAATGATCAGCCTCATGTTTAATAATATGTAACTGACTAGGCTATAGACTGTATAAACCTACCCTGACAAACATTTTATCCAAAAATAGGTTTGTTAGTAGACGATGTGAGTTAATACATGATTAAAACATCCCCACACAAGAATGATCTTGTAATGTATGCCTCTCATAAACTCTTCAAATATCACCACATCCACAAACACAGATCCTCACTCTCCAACAAAAGTGATCTAGTATTTTTTTTTTCTAGAGCCCTACAGCATGCACACTGCAGTTTCATTCAAGTTTTTACAGTCGTTTTTTGCCCACATACACACACATTCAGACTCACCTTGAGAAGTTCACCCTTCTGGAAACTGAGCTCATCACATTCAGTGGCTCTGAAGCTGTAAAGCGCCTCAGCCTCCATTGAAGAAGGAGCAGAAAAAAGAGAGCAGACGGCCAGTGAAGTGGAGATGAGATCAGGATGAAAGCGAGAAAGAGTGAAGAGAGAAAAGGATGGGGCGAGCACAAATGGAAGGAGATTAAATGGAGACGTGTAATGGAGAGGGTGAATGAGGAGAATAATCTATGGAGGGATGGTGGAGCAACTACAACATTCAGTGCAAAACTGAGGAAGCACAAATGTGATGGAGAATCTGAGAGGAAAATGTGTATCTGCCGTTGCACAGCTGTGCACTGAGGGAATGAAGGGGGGTGGAGAGAGAGAGAGAAAGAGAGAGAATCAAAGTGGGCAGGAAAATGGTGAGAGATCAGATCATCACACACTGAATTTCTTAAATGCTTAGACTTAATACGATTAGAAGTGAATTGACTGCACATTTTTCATGATCTTAAAATGTTTTGCTGATGTTTAAACACCTAAAATTAGTCCTGAATCCAAATACAATTAGTCTTTCCTCTTATTTTTTGAAAGCAAAATTATTAGCCTTCCTTAAATTGTATTTATTCTAATATGACCTAATATTTTCTAGTATTTTTCTTCTAATATTTAAAGTGCTGTTTAACAGCGAGGCTTCTGTAGCCATGGTACGGCAGCAAATTTTCTTGATTATTATGCCAGAATGAGAGTAGTTTCTCAGTATGTCAGTCTATTTTTGTCTGTCTTTTTTATTATTGGTGTTTAGCAAGGCCACATAGTAATATACAATACAACATAGTAAAAGTTACAGCTGGACTTAGTTTTCTTATTTTCCCACTATCCCCTTAAAATAAAATAAATAACATTTCTGAATTATAAACACACTTAACATCTGAGAGAGAAAAATAATTCAATTCAATTCAATTCATCTTTATTTGTATAGCGCTTATACAATGTAGATTGTGTCAAAGCAGCTTCACATGGAAGTTTATAGTGAATTGAAACAGTGTCAGTTCAGTTTTCAGTGTTTAAGTTCAAGCGGCGAGGAAAAAACTTCACCAATTGGCGAAAGTGAAGAATTTAAAAAACCTCGAGAGAAACCAGGCTCAGTTGGGCACGACCATTTCTCCTATGGCCAAACGTCTTGTGCAGAGCTGCAGTCTAGGCGCAGTAGCTGGACCTCCGTGAAGACACGTCTGACCTTGGAGCATCACAGGAATCAGTCTTATGCTCTCCATCATGACCACCACAGCAGCAGCTCAGGATACGGCCTGGTCCAGAAACCTTGGGATCGTCTCGTCGCTGGTCTTGGATCGCATCAGTGGCACTGCATAGTCTGAGGGTCTCGAGATGAGTACCCCCAGGTGGAAATACAGAATAAGGAGAATAATTAGCGTAGCTGCTGTTCATAGTGTATATAAACAAGAAGCAAAATCGTGTGTGGGGCACATCATGCGTCATACCGCTATGTAATGCACTCCAAAATAAAAAAATATATATTTTTGAAAAATAATAATTGAGCAAGTTTGAAATAAAAGAGGTAAAAAATTTAATTTCTTTTCCTCTCTTTTTAAAGTTTGCGTTAAGGAGTCGATATTTCCTCTTTCCAATGATTTACTGTGTATTTGAGCTGATATCAACTGAACAGGGTAAGCCTTTGACATAAAAGCAATGGCCTGGCGATATGCAACAGTCAAGTCAACTCTCTTTTAAATACCAGAAAGGGCTGTAAAGGGGTTAGGGTCTAGATTTATGTTAATAGCTTCTTTAAGTGTATCAAAAACACTGGACCAGAAATTTGTCAATTAAGGGCAACTTCAGAACATATGGAGATGGTTAGCAGGAAACTGCTTACAGCGATGACAGGCATCACTTCTGTCAGGAAAATGATATTTTTGATAATTTGGCATTGGTTAAATGAGCTCTATGTAGCACCTTATTGCATTAGGCCATGCTTTTTTTTTTTTTTTTTTTTTGCTTTTTTTTGCTTTATTAACAAGAACCAGCATGTAGAGTTGTATTATGCAACAAAATCACTTCACATTCCTTAACAAGAAGAATTAAATGACAAAAGAAAATATATAAAATAAAATAGAAAAGAAAAAGAGAGAATACATAATTATCAAATTACATACAAATATATTATACATATTTGTAAAATTATAATTATTAACAAAAGCTATCAAATGCACTTTTAGTACATAAAATACATGTTTACACATTTTTTTATGCAAAAAATGTTAAAGGAGGAGCATGTATTAATCACTTTAATTGCTTTTCTATTTTTTTGTGGATCTTAGTACACGATATAACTACAGAAGAGTCAAGTTTCAAATAGGAAAATGATCAATATCCTTTGGTATGCTAAGCTAAGGTAAACATTCTCCTGCCAGACCAGGAGATTGGCTGAATGGATTCAAATATGGTAAAACTCGACTGTTTAACATTAGGAGCTGTAAAATAATAATTTTTGAAGTAGTTATACTACAACTTATTAAGTATTTTCCATTAAATTGATTCTGAGTTTAGTTTTTAACAGCAGATGGCGCTCTATGCTAGTTTTTAACTGCAGATGACGGTCTAGGCTAGTTTTTAACAGCAAATGATGCTCTGGGCTAGTTTTTAACTGCAGATGACGCTCTAGGCTAGTTTTCAACAGCAGATGGCGCTCTATGCTGGTTTTTAACTGCAGATGGTGCTCTATGCTAGTTTTTAACAGCAAATGATGTTCTGGGCTAGTTTTTAACTGCAGATGGCGCTCTAGGCTAGTTTTTACAAGCAGATGATGCTCTGGGCTAGTTTTTAACTGCAGATCGTGCTCTAG
>CAIGQZ010033037.1:4689942-4701805 GCA_903798205.1 Danio tinwini
ACTGTAGATGGTGCTCTATGCTAGTTTTTAACAGCAGATGATGCTCTAAACTAGTTTTTAACTGCAGATGGCGCTCTATGCTAGTGTTTAACAGCAGATGATGCTCTAGGCTAGTTTTTAACTACAGATAGCGCTCTAAACTAGTTTTTAACCACATATGGTGCTCTAGGCAATTTTTAACAGCAGATAATGCCAAGTAGGTATCGCTGCAGCCCGGAGACCTCCAAGGTTGAGGGATTACACCACAAGTAGGTTGGGTGACCTCGAAGTGGGATGGACTTAAATCACAAGTAGGTTGGGTTTAGGTGGTGTAGGTGGAGCAGATAATAATAAAACATCAGGGTACTGTGAGGTTGCATTTAGGTTTGGGGTAGGTGTGGACGTTAATAAAACACAACAGGTTACTGTGAGGTTGGGTTTAGGGTTGGGGTAGGTGTAGACAGTCATGACGCACAATATTGGACTCCATGTCATGTACAATACCCTTCTCAATAATGCCCTTGTCTAGATTTTAACAGCTTCGCTCTAGACTTGTTTTTAACAGCAGACTGCGCTCATGCTATTTTTTTTTTACAGCAAACAGTGCTCTAGGCTAGTTTTTAAAGGAAGACGAAGCTCTAGATTAGTTTTTAACAGCAGATGGCTCTCTCAACGTTAACTAATAGATTGTAAAAAAAACACACTCAAATGTTTGTTTGTCATGTAAGTTAGTGTTTATTTAACAAGATTAACGTAATCACAGCTCATTATCTACACTCTTGTCATTATTTCAACCTTTCCAAACTTTCATTTATTTTCTTGTCGGCTTAGTCCCTTTATTAATCTGGGGTCACCACAGCGGAATGAACCACCAACTTATCCAGCACGATTTTACGCAGCGGATGCTCTTCCAGCCGCAACCCATCTCTGGGAAACATCTACACACTCATTCACTACGGACAATTTAGCCTACTCAATTCACCTGTACATGTCTTTGGACTGTGGGGGAAACCAGAACACCCAGAGGAAACCCACGCGAACGCAGGGAGAACATGCAAACAGAAATGCCAACTGTTCAAGCCGAGGTTCGAACCTGCAACCCAGCGACGTTCTTGCTGTGAGTTGACAGCACTACCTACTGCGCCACTCCGTCGCCCTTTCCTAACTTTATTGATATTTATTTTAGGTTCAAGTTGGTATTTAAAAGGAATTGACTGCAAGCAGAGTTCAACCATTTGTAAAGCAGACAGCATCTGCTGTTAAAAACTAATTTTAAATGTCTCAAACCTTTTTTTTTGTATATAGTGCTTTAGAAAATATGTAACTGCTACAGTATGTTTAATATGTAAACTGCTCTTTTACTCCTGTTATAACATACAATAAGATAAACCAGAGACCTCGAAATGTTAGGAAGCTGTAGGTTTGTTTCCAATTTTGATCTCCACAATATATATACAATACATTACATACGTATAAATGAAATCATAAATCTTCTTGGACGGACCCTATATTTAAAATCCCCTGGCAGTTTTGGAACCAACATCATGACCCATATATTAGGAGCTCTTGGTTGCAGCGGTGCATGTGTTTGATTGTTCTGCATGTTGCTCACGTCCTCTCTGATTCAGATGACACGACATTTAATAAACGCACATGGTCACATAATATCTCATTTCTCTCTAGCTGCCTCCAGACTTAGTTCAGCTTGATTAACTCATTTTAAAGAGAGCTTTTCAGAGCTCCAACACGAGACTGAGCTGAATATATTATTCTGCGTTTGCATGAAGATGATTTCATCTTTCTGTATCTGACAGCTGACAGTCAGTTGGCATCTTTAAGAACATGTGTTGGTGGCACATTCACACAGCCCACTGCAACCAACACACACATAAATGTTTTAAAAAACCCTTCAGAGTGCCTTCAGTGCTCACAATGAGAGCTTTTATGGATGATAGCTGTGAGCCGGTGAGTACCGAAACAGTATTTTTCACAGAAATTAAAGTTATTGAAGCCATGATGCAATCTGCAAGACAGTGAAATGCAGGGTTTTTTAACCCTCATGAATGTTTACTATAGTAACACTAATTGCATGTGGTGTGGTGTTATAACTTTGAGGATTTATGTTTGAATGAAAGAAGAAGCATTTATGTATTTGAAGCAAATTCCACAGTTTGATTGGTTGGAATCATAGTTACAGACTTGAATGTGGAGCCATTCATTAATACCCGTGGTAAGTACACGGTCTAAATAGAAATGCCACAGTTTAAATGATGGTTACTATGCAAGGAATTTTGTACTTTTGCATATTAGGGGTGGATGATTTATTAAAGGATATAATGATGAAGAGGGCAGCACGATGGTGCAGTGGCTAGCACAATTGCCTCACAGCAAGAAGGTCTGTGTGGAGTTTGCATGTTCTCCCCGTGTTCGTGTGGGTTTTCTCCGGGCACTCCGGTTTCCCCCACAGTCCAAAAACACGCGCTATAGGTGACTTGAATAAACTAAATTGGCCGTAGTGTATGTGTGTGAATGAGTGTGTATGGATGTTTTCCAGTACTGGGTTGCAGCTGGAAGAGCATCCGCTGTGTAAAACATATGCCGGAATAGTTGGCAGTTCATTCCAGTGGTGACCCATTATAAATAAAGTACTAAGCCGAAGGAAAATAATTGAATGAAGAATTTTAGGTTTTCTACCAAACACAAAAACAGATGTTTGAACAAATGCTCATGCTGCTCTTACAGTCTCTGTACTATGAAAGCATTAAGACTGTCAAGTTGCAAAAGGGCAAGAAGCATGTAGTACTCATGCAGTATGCAATTGAAATACTAAAAATAGCCAAAAAGCATTGTGACAAACAAGCAGACCATTATGTAGCTTAACAGCCTCTGGCTACTATATGCTTTTGTATGGAAAAGATCATTTTAAACACTCTTGAAAACATCTCTTTAAGTGTTTAAAAGAAGATAGGGTGGGTGGGTAAGTAACAGAATTATTATTATGAATAAATATGGCTATGTAAATACAGATTGCCTCTATCCTGCCTAAGGCAGCACCTATTTATATCCTAAATACAACAGATCTGTTCTTTTTTATTTCTCTCTGTACAAGAGCATGACATGAGAGCTCTGACTTTTGTTTGAATCTGATATTTTTGCTTGACTCTGATTGGTTGTCGGGGACAGGAGGAAGAGCATGTTATCTTATCATACAGTGATGTGTTTAGTGACGTGTCTTACAGCTCTCTTCTCCTCCATCTCCATTGGATAGTGACAGGCACCGCCCACATCAATTTCTCCAACCACAGCTCTTCAGAGTAACCAAGACTCCAGCAGCTGAAGTGGTTCAGTAATTTTTTTTAATAACTAATTAATACTTATTATTTATTAATTAAATGATTTATCTTTAATTAAATTAATACAATTGTAAGTACTTTTAACTTTTTTCTTCTTCTTCTTTTTACATCTTTCCAACTTTTTAGTGCATATTGTTAGCTCTATGTTTTTTTTTTTTATTGAAAAGAAAAAGCTAAGCACTGTGAGTTAATATTCCAGAAAACAAGTGTGTGCCAGAGGAAAATATTATTGCTAAGTTGTTTAATGCAGTGTTTCCCAACCCTGTTTCTGGAGGCACACCAACAGCACATACACTCACTGGCCACTTTATTAGGTACATCTTACTAGTACCGGATTGGACCCCCTTTTGCGTTCAAAACTGGCTTAATCCTTTATATCATAGATTCAGGAAGGTACTGGAAATATGCCTCAGAGATTTTGGTCCATATTGACATGACAGCATCATTCAGTTTCTGCTGATTTGTTGGCTGCACATTCATGATGCAAATCTCCCGTTCCAGCACATCCCAAAGGTGCTCTATTGGATTGTAATCTGGTGACTGTGAAGGCCATTTGAGTACAAATTGTGACCCTACGCCAAATTCTGACTCTACCATCCAAATGTCTCAGCAGAAATCGAGACTCATCAGACCAGGCATTGTTTTTCCAATCTTCTATTGTCCAATTTTGTTGAGCTTGCGCGAATTGTAGTCTCAGTTTGCTGTTCTTAGCTGACAGGAGTGGGACCCAGTGTGGTCTTCTGCCTCAAGGGTGGACTTGTTGTGCATTCAGTGATGCTCTTCTGCATACCTTGGTTGTAACTAGTCGTTATTTGAGTAAATGTTTCTGTCAACTCAAACCAGTCTGGCCATTCTCCTCTGACCTCTGGCATCAACAAGGCATTTGCGCCCACAGAACTGCCACTTACTGGATATTTACTCTTTTTCAGACCATTCTCTGTACACCCTAAAAATGATTGTGTGTGAAAATCCCAGTAGATCAGCAGTTCCTGAAATACTCAGACCCACCTGTCTGGCACCAACAGTCATGCCATGTTCAAAGTCACTTAAATCACATTTCTTCCCCATTCTGATGCTCAGTTTGAACTGTAGCAGATCGTCTTGACTATGTCTACATGCCTAAATGCATTGAGTTGCTGTCATGTGGTTAGCTGAGCAGAAATTTGCATTAACAAGCAGTTGGACAGGTTTATCTATTAAAGTGGCCAGTGGGTGTATTTTGGAGGTCTCCCTTATCATTCATTTCAGGTTTTGGAGTCTCTTATAATGCTCTGATGAGTTGATTCAGGTGTGTTTGAATAGGATTATATGTTTCTTCTAAACTGCAAGCTAAAGAGAAAGGGTTTCAGCTAACAAGTCCTATTGTGCCTTGAAACTGTGTTTCTTGTGTTTTCTTTTTAAATAAAGAGCCTTTTAATGCTAGCTCATCTGTCAAAACACAGATCCTAGAAAAGGACTTAAAAGCTTAAGGACTCCATTCAGTAAGATATCTCCCCATTACAGCCCAGTCTATCAGCTTGTAGCAACCTGACTGAAGTTTCCATAGACGATTGCAAAGCATATCTTATACACTTGAACTCCTAAAGTGCAGCCTCAGGATGTTCAGTAGAGCAGGATTAATAGAGAAAGGCCCAGCAATTGGCAGGTCATATCTTTTGTATATGTTTTTTTTTTTTTTAAATAGAAGGTGAATTTGGATCTCTCTCAGAAAAGACCTGTTTCTGCTCTGGATAATGAACGCTTCACTGAGCAAAGTTTACAAGAGAGAGGTCCAGCGCCTTTTGTTCTGGTGAGAGTTGTTTTCACAAGGCAGCATTATAAAGCATTTTATTATTTATTTTATTATTGCTATGTCATATATACACTCCCTGACAAAAGTCTTGTTGTCTATCCAAGTTTTAGGATCAACAAATAATAGCTTGACTTCTAGTTGATCATGTGGTAACAGAAGTGGCTTATATGAAAGGCAAAGGCCTCTAGATTACGCTTATTTTACCAAAATAAAACATGATCATGCCTTGATTTTTTAATGATTTAATTGGTACAGTAAGGTCTGACTTTGCTTAGACAAAAGTTTTGTCACTTAACAGAAATAATGTACAGTATAGAATATAAAGTCATGCTGCAGTGGGAAAAGAATTAATATTGTGTATGACTCCCATAAACTTGGAGGACTGCATCCATGCGTTCTTGCAGGACTCCCAGAGTTCATCAAGATTCTTTGGATTCATTTTCAATGCCTCCTCCTTCATATTACCCCAGACATGCTCAATAATGTTCATGTTTGGTGACTGGGCTGGCCAATTCTGGAGCACCTTGACCTTCTTTGCTTTCAGGAACTTTGATGTGGAGGCTGATGTATGAGAAGGAGCGCTATCCTGCTGAAGAATTTGCCCTCTCCTGTGGTTTGTAATGTAATGGGCAGCACAAATGTCTTGATAGCTCAGGCTTTTGATGTTGTCATCCACTCTGCAGATCTCTTGCATGCCCCTATACTGATTGTAACCCCAAACCATGATTTATTCTTTACTAAACTTGACTGATATCTGTGAGAATCTTGAGTCCATTCAGGTTCCAATAGGTCTTCTGCAATATTTGTGATGATTGGGATGCAGTTTAACAGTCAAGTTATTATTTGTTGCTCTTACAACTGGGATCAATGACAATACTTCTGTCGTATACTGTAGTGTATATGTTATTATATCCTATATGTTCTTTTTTTAGTACCTGGCATGTTTTATGCTCACACTTTATTTTAAGGTACGTTTCTCAATATTAACAAACCATTAACTATGGTTTTTACCTCAAAAAGTCCTATTTCACTGCTTATTAATAGTTATTAAGTTTAGGTATGGGTAAAATTATGGATGTAGAATAAGACCATGCAGAATATGTACTTTATAATTACAAATAAACAGACACAATCTTAGTTACCGGCAGGTAATAATGAGTCACTAATTCATAGTTAGAATTAGTCCTTAAACTTAAAAGTTACTGTTTTTTTATGCCCAGGATTGTTTGTAATATTTTTCTACAGCCAGACACAGGAAAAGTTTCTTTCCTTAGGCCATCTACCTCATGAACAGTTAAATATTCCCCTACTGTGCAATAAACGTGCAATACTTTCTCATACACACTTGTACACAGCACCTTGTAACAATATACAATGCAATACTTTCTCACATGCATTTGTACACAGCACCTTATAACTTGTATATTTACAACAAATCTGTACATACAATTCAACATCCAGATCTTTTTGACTAACTGTTTAATGTTTAATTCCTTTTTTTAATTTTTATATTTTTCTCATATTTAATTTTGTGTTGTCACTTGTCACTTTATGTACACTGGAAGCTTCTGTTGCCAAAACAAATTCCTTGTGTGTGTGTGAAGCACACTTGGCAATAAAACTGATTCTGATTCTTTACTTTCTAGATACTCCTCATGTTGCTGAATCTGTTGCATATTTTGTTGGGTGCTCCTGGTGTGGGACCGTGGCATGTTACAATCCTACAGCTACCTGTAAAATATACAAAAAAACAAAAAACACACACAAATACACACATATATACACTAACATACTTTGGACTAATATAAACTACTACTAGATACTAGACACTAAACTAAACTAAACTAAGACACTAGACTAAACACTCATATAATATATACCAAATCACTATAATTCAATTTAAATTAAGCTCATATTGCACAAATTACATAATAATTACAGAACTCTTGAAAAAAAAAATCCAATCGATTTTATATAAATATATTTGTAAGCCGAGTGAAGATGGAACTATTTTATGCATATTTTGGCATTTTACTTGAATTCGGTTTGCTTTCTATGTACCGATATTAAAATCACTTTAACTTTACATGATTGATTGACCAATCAGACATCAGTAACGTTTGGGTCACATCAGAAATTTAATTTATTTATTCTTTTATTCATTCATTTTAAATACGAATGTAGATAGGATTAACCTTGATAGGATTAGGCATAAACTAATATCATGCATGTACAAATCCATTGAGAATTAAACAATTCTAAGAATGAGATGTGAATTATGTATTTGTTTTGTTATTTATGTTTTTTCTGGAGATTAATACTGGATAAAACATTTTATCTTTAGGCTTGTCAAATCTGATGGTGTTCATACATATGTTTAGTTGTGTATTAATAAGGTTTAAAACCATGTAACATTTAATGTGTTTCATTTTTAAAAGAAACTCTTAACAGAATGCATTTAAAATACCGACAATTACATAAAAACACACCTTTAGTGGATGCATGAAATGTTGTTCCAGGTTAATGGTGGTTTACCTCTGTTGCCTCTGACTTTTCCCATTCTCTGGGTTCTGGTCTGCCTGTACGGTGAGGCCAGTGTTCTCTTACAGATGGGCACACAGCCAGCGAAGTGGTAGGTATGTTTAGTCAAGAGGAAACCACACAATAGCTGACTGTACATTTACTGCTGTAATCACATGAATGAATATATTGTTGGCAATGGTTTAGAATGCAAAAATGACTTTCCCATTTCATTAAACAGGAAATGTGGAAGTTGACCTGCAAGAAATGTTTCTCAGTGTTTTGGGGTCAAACGTTGACACTCTGCCACACTGCCAGTCTGCTGCACTGTCTGGGATATGTGACTGTAAGTGCAAAAAACCTTGAAAGACATAAATATAGGCATATGAAAACAAGGCTCGCTTAAAAGCTTCAGTTATTACCTTCACGTAGTTTGAAATATAGGTTACATACGGCCTGAAATGGGTCATCAGTTTTATTATTTAATACCATAACATTCATCTATTTTCCGGTTTGTGTGTTGCAGTTGGAGTTATCTGATGCACTTTCCCTTATATTTCTTGTGCTACACTAATAAAACCTTTCATGTGGGCAGTAAATTATATACTATCTCTCTCACTGTAACGCAACACTGTAAGACGAGCTTTGACTGTGTACCTGTACTGTGCACAGGCACTGAATGTACTTTGTACTACTGTATTACTTTTCTGAAAATGCACTCATACTGTATGTATGATGAAATATAAAATAGGCCATATGGTAGCGTAACATACAAAATAAAAAGCAACAAAATGTCTGTTAAAAAAGTAATGTGGAAGAATCCAGGATTATTATACTTATTAGTTTGTTGATATTATAAGGACGTAAGCTTCATAAATGAGGTACTATAAGTAAAATAACAGAAAGACATTTTAAAACAGACATTTTGATAAAAATGACAGAAACTATAATTAAGAACCACAGTTGACATTAACATTAACACCGCTGATTTCGGAAATCTGCTGTCATGCACAACAGTCAGTTATACACTTTACCTGTCATACAATAATACTGTATATTAATATATAGCTTTGTGTAATAAGCATTGACAAACGGTACATGCTCCATCTCCACAAGCTTCACTATGCTGCATCAGCAAGTGACATCCAGTCATCATATAG
This sequence comes from Danio tinwini, assembly GCA_903798205.1. Taxonomy (NCBI): domain Eukaryota; kingdom Metazoa; phylum Chordata; class Actinopteri; order Cypriniformes; family Danionidae; genus Danio; species Danio tinwini. The sequence goes on from CAIGQZ010033037.1 coordinate 4,698,747, forward strand.
CAAAAAAAAGCTTATTTTTTCATATTTTAAATCAGATTGTGTTTAAAAGAATCATTAGTTCTTGAGAATAGGATCAAATGATTCAGTTCAGTCATCACACTGCACAGTGTTGTTGTGAGTGCACTGCATTATGGGAGGAAATATTTTGTGCAGAATAATCCCAGCTAACAAATTTAGGTTGTGAGAACGTTTTCGTAACGTTATCTGTAACATTCCAAGAATGTTGAAATGTCCAGTTTGCTTAATGTTGCTGGAACGTTTTTTTATGGATAGCATAACATTATTACAACATTTTTAAAACCTAAATTTCCACCAAAATATAATGTTCTAAGAACGTTTGTTTGGAACGTTCCAATAACGTTGAAATGTCCAGTTTGCTTAATTTTGCTAGAACATTTTTTTATGGTTAGTGTAACGTTCTTACAACGTTTTCAAAATTAAAATTTCCACCAAAATATAACATTCTAGGAACGTTGAAATGTCCAGTTTGCTTAATGTTGCTAGAACTTTTTTTATGGTTAGCATAACGTTCTTACAACATTTTTAAAACCTACATTTTCACCAAAATATAATGTTCTAAGAACATTTTTATCAACATTGTGACAACGTTCATTAAGTACAAATAATGTCCTGAAGACGTTCCAAAAACTGTTCTAAGAACATTTTTAACAACGTTACAAGAACGTTATGAGAACATTCTAAAAATGTTCCATTGATAACATTGTGTGCTAACATTTCTACAACCTTTAAAGAAAGTTAATGAATGTTCTGGGAACGTTCCCTGTTAGCTGGGATACAGTAAATTTGCATACAGTACACATACTGCCAAATTCATATGATTATTACATTCCTACAAACATGTCTCTCAAAATAAATATATGAGCAGTTACTTCAAGGAACACTCCACTTTTTTTGAGAGCATGCTGTTTACAACTCAACTAGAGTTAAGCAAGTTTTTTATATATTCAGCTAATCTCAGAGTCTGGATGAAGCACTTTAGTTTAGCTTAGCTTAGCATAGCATAAATCCTCTATATTGAGTTTAAGTGATTTTCAATGTTACTGTTGACCCAAGGAAATCTTAAGATGTTCTCATATGGCTCAGCTGACATAATATTAGGAGAATTCTGGGATGGAGAAGATATTAAGCCACTCAGACTCTGACAGGTCTCTGTTTTTTCCTGAAATGCATGTGTGTGAGTATTGGAGCACTTGTGACCTGCTGTAAGCACAGCTCTTTCAGCTCTGTTCCCCTCTGAATGCTCTTATCTTGAGTACATTGACTGCTGGCACGTTCCCCTGGAGCATCCAGGGTTAAGTGGTCTGCTCAAGGACACAGAGGCATTAGGAAGTCTTGCTAAATTTTCTACTATTAAAACACTTCTTTAGGCTGTCTGAATCATCAGCTTTCAGAAAACAAGCCTAAATCTTATACCTCAAAGGTACATTCACACTGACAGCCGTTAAACGCTGGCAGGTCACCAAGTCGGTGCTAGCAGGCCTTTCTATTTGAATGCAACTCACTGCTTGTTGCTTTGCATCACTGCTCATTTGCATAAAGTTGCTTTTTTGTAGTATTGCTCACATTTGGATTTGCAAGGTCTTTGTTTGATCAACAGAAACAAATGTAAATCAAATAAGAAATAGTTTTTTTATGTATCTACTGTGTTTAAATTTAATTAAAATGTTATATTTAGTTAATGTGTGTAAAGAGTTGGGGACAACAGATGTAAGGATGGTCAATGATCAAAACAGGAGCCTACAGGTAATCCAAAGTGTAGTCAGAAAAGCTGGCCAACGGTCAGGACAGACGGCAAAACAACATAAAACAATAAACAAAGCATCTGTGTGTTTACAATCAAGAGGAATCAGTAACTGGTGTGTCGGTGCAAAGGTTTCTGGGAGTTGTATTTCATAAAGTGGCAGATGTGTAGTTCCCCAAAGATCTGCACAGGCTAGATTGCTGGTGATCATGGTGTTCATTGTACACAATATTGTACAAAATACATATACACACACTGGACTAATGTGATCATACATTTCTACACATACTTTTGATGCAGTTTTAGTAAGTGCTTTAAGTGCTTTAGCTGCTGTGTTTTGAACTAGCTTAAATTTGTTCATAAGACCTGGCAACCACCTAGCAATCCATAACAATAATTTAACCTTGAAGTTATTGATGCATGAATGAGTTTTCACATTACGCATTGAGAACATATGCTGTAGTGCAGCAATATTTGTGGTATGAAAAAATAAAAGTATTTTTAAAATAATATTGCTGTATATTTTTATATATTTAATTTATATTTAATTTATTACATTATTTTCACCAGCCATTACTCTAGTCTTGATAGTCTAGAAAAAAAACCTGCATTTTATTATCAATTTGGGGGTATTTGTTGTCCCATTATTTTTTATGGTTAGAAGGTTCTAAAGTTTGTCATTCATTTTTGTGTGTGTGCATGTGCAGGACGAAAGTTGTGGACTTTTATTATCGTTCCTGTACGGCTGGTTAGTGTGTTGCCATATCCTTTAAACTACTTTTAGAACCTCATGACGCGGAAATAGACAACACCTGTGTGGAACTGCCAATGAGCCACAGCACTGACACTACATGTAAAGTGCATGATGATATTGTCTATTGTCAGTAATATAGTAAAAAACAGAAGAGAAGAAAAAAAGCACAAGGTCCAGACAGTGTTTTATCAGCCTGTCTGAGAACCTGTGCTGACCAGCTGGCTCCTATTTTCACACAGATCTTCAACAGATCACTGGAACAGCGCAAAGCTCCATCCTGCTTCAAATGCTCCACCATCATTCCAATAGCAAAGAAACCAAAGATCACAGGACTCAATGACTACAGACCTGTTGTCCTAACATCTGTTGCCATGAAGTCATTCGAAAGACTGGTGCTATCATATCTGAAGAACATCACTGGACCTTTGCTGGACCCCCTGCAGGTTGCCTACAGAGCAAACAGGATGATGCAGTCAACATGGGACTGCATTATACCCTACAACATCTGGACAAACCAGGGAACTATGCAAGGATACTGTTTGT